>WAAD01012704.1:239371-250484 GCA_013389945.1 Fregata magnificens
CCAGCTCCCTCAGCACTCTCGGGTGGATCCCATCCGGCCCCATAGACTTGTGAGCGTCCAGGTGGCGCAGCAGGTCACTGACCGCTTCCTCCCGGACTGTGGGGGGTTTCTTCTGCTCACGGTCCCTGTCTTCCACCTCAGGGGGCTGAATACCCTGGGGATAACTGGTCTGGCTATTAAAGACTGAGGCAAAGAAGGCATTAAGTACCTCAGCCTTTTCATTGTCCTTGGTGACAATGTTCCCCCCGGCATCCACCAGAGGAGGGAGACTCTCCCTGGCTCTCTTTTTGCTGTTAATGTACTTGTAGAAACATTTTTTATTATCTCGTACAGCAGTGGCCAGATTGAGCTCTAGCTGGGCTTTTGCCTTCCTGATTTCCTCTCTGCATGACCTAACGAGCTCCCTGTACTCTTCTTGCGTAGCATGCCCCTTCTTCCTTATATGAGCAAGAGACAGTGGCATGCATGCTTCCTAATCCAAGACCCCCTGAAATCTGCTGGACTCTTTCCTGTTGGCTCCAGTAGGGTTTGAATCAGGCCCATAGTGAGGTTTTTGTTTCTTATTGTGGCCACTTGCTCCCTCGGTACAGGACTGCCTGTGGACTACTTTTGTTTTGTCATGCCATGGAGCCCATCTCTCCTGCTGGAGAGGCAGTTGTTATGGGAACAGATGTTATTCATCAGGAAGACCTACAGGGCAGAGGCATTTTAAGGTAATATGACCTCCCGTTATGAGAAGTACCAGATCTTTTTCTTGAACAAACAGAGCTCTCCTCTGCAAGCCCATGGGTGTTTGAGTGAGTTGCACAATATGGCACTGACTCCCATGGGCTACCATAATTTATCCTTGTATACTAAGTGCATTCCTGCTAAACAGAGAATACCCATGTGGTGGTTTAACCCCAGCCGGCAACCAAGCACCACACAGCCGCTCGCTCACTGCCCCCCACCTCCCAATGGGATGGGGGAGACAACTGGAAGGGTGAAAGTAAGAGAACACTTTAATAACAGAAATAAAATAATAATAATAATAATAATAAATTGTAGTGAAAAGGAAAACAACAAAAAAAAAGAGAGAGAGGAACAAAACCCAGGGAAAAAAAAAGTGATGCAACTGCTCACCACCCGCTGACCGATGCCCAACAGTCCCCAAGCAGCGATCACTGCCCCCTGGCCAACTCCCCACAGTTTATATACTGAGCATGGTGTCATATGGCATGGAATATCCCTCTGGCCAGTTTGGGCCAGCTGTCTCGGCTGTGCTCCCTCCCAGCTTCTTGTGCACCTGGCAGAGCATGGGAAGCTGAAAAGTCCTTGATTTAGTATAAGCACTACTTAGCAACAACTAAAACATCAGTGTGTTATCAACATTATTCTCATGCTAAATCCAAAACACAGCACTATACCAGCTACTAGGAAGAAAATTAACTCTACCCCAGCTGAAACCAGGACAACCCAGAAAAGGCAAGAAATTTCTCTTGTGACCTGCAAACCAACAAAGTTCGTTTCCTGAAATATATTTTAAAATATATATGACTTTGTGGAACGCAAACACCATAATCACTGCATGGAAAATGTCCAAAGCCAAGAAGGAACAAGGACTGGATGTCACTCTTAGGATCATGATCCTCAAACAGAAAGTACTCAGGTATTACATCCTGCTGACTGTGCTTTCCACTTGCCCTGACAGGATCCCATCCCTTTGGTGCAGATGAATCTTGTAACAATCATTGTAATTTTAAATTTAGAATATATCTCCAACATCTGTCACAAAAAAGACTATGGAAATGTTGTGTATATTGAAAAAAATGGCTGATAGGTCATGCCTGTCAAAGTTTGTTAGACAAATCCTTCCTCTGTATTGTGCATATTGCCAGGTTAAATATGGTAAGGATTTAATGGCTTCTTTGAATCCTCTGAAACCGTACAAAGGTCAAGACATGAAAGAGGAAACAAACGATCTGTACCTGAAAGTTATATTTGTGATTTAAATGGGATTATCCAGGAACCTATGTGCATTGCTACTCTGAGCACTTTTCAGCATTCAACTCTCAACCAAAGTAAAATATACTTTTTTAACTTCTTTTTGATCCAGTTGCTTTCCAGGCCAAACCTACATAAATTTAAAGCCACAGTGTGAAAAAAAAGAGAGAAACAAAACCCCTAAGCCTGTGAGAAATATACAAATAGACTTGCGAGATTATCGATCTAGTCTGGGCTTTTGGTAAAAAATACATTTCAGAAAATTCCCAAATATCAGAAGATTATGGTTAGACATGGGTTACCTTCTGCAATCTTTGTTTGAAACTAGAAATGTCTTTGCAAAGTCTTACTGCCTCGGTGTGGTCCATTCTTCTCATTTTCATGCACTTTTGTCTTTCTCAATCAACACATGTCCTACAAAAAAAGATACTCTGTGGGCCTGTCTGGATCTACTTGTCCCCATCTCATCACGAAGGGTACCTAAGGGCACAATAAACAATTTCTGCACATATCTTGAAACAACAAGTAGATCAGAGTCACAGAGCATTAACAAAAGCAGACTAACACCGTGCCACTGACAACAATTGAAATAAAGCAAAAATAAAAATACTCCCCCAAAAGCAGTAGGGAACTGTACATGAGTAGGTGGCAGTGCTGGCATCAACATTGCTGCCTCAGTGCTATTGTTAGGGTCTGAGGATTTGTACAGCTATTAACTACATCTTGCTCACTGCTGTTCTGCTAGTCGAAAACTGGTAAATGTAGTGCCATGAGCCCAACTGGTTTGTATTAAAAATCATAGAATCATAGAATCATTTAGGTTGGAAAAGACCTTCAAGATGATCGAGTCCAACTGTAAACCTAGCACTGCCAAGTCCACCACTAAACCATGTCCCTAAGCACCACGTCTGCATATCTTTTAAATACCTCCAGGGATGGTGACTGAACCACTTCCCTGGGCAGCCTGTTCCAGTGCTTGACAACCCTTTCGGTGAAGAAATTTTTCCTAATATCCAATCTAAACCTCCCCTGACGCAACTTGAGGCCATTTCCTCTTGTCCTATCGCTAGTTACTTGGGAGAAGAGACCAACACCCACCTCGTTACAGTCTCCTTTCAGGTAGTTGTGGTGAGCGATAAGGTCTCCCCTCAGCCTTCTTTTTTCCTGGATAAACAACCCCAGTTCCCTCAGCTGCTCCTCATAAGACTTGTTTTCCAGACCCTTCACCAGCTTCATTGCCCTTCTTTGGACACGCTCCAGCACCTCAATGTCTTTCTTGTAGTGAGGGGCCCAAAACTGAACACAGTATTTGAGGTGCGGCCTCGCCAGTGCCGAGTACAGGGGCACGATCACTTCCCTAGTCCTGCTGGCCACACTATTGCTGATCAAAATCACACAAGGAAAAGTATAGGCAGTATAGACAAAAAAATACAATGATCTCTCTAGTTTCAGGAAATAACCAAAAAGAAGCAGTTTTTCCTCAAAGGTCTGGGTAATTATGTATTTCTACTATATTGGTACTGTTGTTGTTACTGTTGTTATACTGACAGTCACCCACTGGTACTAGGGCACTTAATCTGTTATCTTTCTGTAAGTATAGTTTTGGCTGCAGATAAGTCTTTGCTTTTCAGGACCTGTGCAATCAAGAGAGAATTTGCATTTGGTCTTTGGGCAGCTGACATCATTCCAAGTTAAATTCTGCATCTTAATGCATTGGGCAAACCTGAAAAATATGCATAATAGGCATGGTTTTATCTAGCTGGTTTTGATCCACAAAAAGGGATTTTTAGCTCCTGAACTGGAGGCGATAACTTCACTCATGTTCCTCCTTATTCTTGCTAGGATTGTATATAAAGGAACCTTGGTCCCAAACCAGTGAGCAAATAGCCAAGTCTCTTGGTGAAGTTATGGCAAGGCTTTTTCTCTGCACCCTGGTGGAACCATATGACATGGTTGCCCATATGGTAAAAGTGACTGAATACAATGGTCCACATAATTCCCTCTGAGTCCTGCCTGCAATTCTCTGCACCTCAGCTTGTCAGAGGTGCTTACAAACTGGAGGGAATTTGCAGAATGGCAATTGAAAAGGCATAGTGTTTCACCACTACATTTCAGGCAAAGTTCAGGACACTTTCACTGTGGAAAGCTAGAATAGAATAGTAATTTTTTTTCCTTTTTCAGGTAAGCGGTGAAGTGTGTGTGTGTGGTCTGGAAATCTAGTTACTAAGATCAAAAGAATTTTATAACGCAGAAATCAGAGAACAAAGTAATATTTCGTCTATGGAGTATGAAAGGCAAAATGGAGCTCTTACTGAAGCATGCTACAGTTCTCTCTAGAGGGTTGACTTAAATGGATAGGATCTCCATCTAGAGGCACAAAAAGGTAGCTACCACATAAAGCAGTCATTTCCAGCAGTAGGATGGCTTCAAGATGTGCTGAAAATTTAGGTGCAACTTAAGCATCTCTCAGGTGGAGGAACCCAATATTTTATTACAATTTACATTTTATTATAATTAAGGAGCATTGATTTGATGAAATTCTGAAAACATTACAGTTAGATATTCTTGTAGCAAACAGTCTGAATAATGAGGTATAATTAGACTGGGGTAGCCACTGCACAGACACACATGCTCAGGACTGAGTTTACTCGCTGCAACCAGTATTATTAAGTCATCACTTTAGGCATGATCCAACTCAAAGTGTTGTTTCAGAGTGGGTCATAAATGGGTCAGAAGAGTGATTGGTGTCATCAAAAGGGACTAGCTCATACCACACACACATTTCATCGGTGGACCTATTGCAGAGGTTATAGGATCGCTAGAAAAGGGAGATCAAAGTGACAGATTTCAGTTTTCACTCCTTGCGCTGCACCGCTGTTGTTGGAAGTTGACTGAAGCTCCTCACACCAGTCAAGCCCAACAAGACAAGTTTTATCTGACTATAACTATCTTCTTCAAGCACTTTAGATGAAATACATATACTAGAACTCAGCCTAAAATTATACCTATCCTCAGCCCTGAGAAAGGTTCCCTCAGCAGAAGAGTTATTTAAGCTTTTGTTAAGATTGAATTGAAGATCATTAGATTCCAGGATGTATTCTCTGAGGGAACAGTGCCATGATAGGTAAGCACTCCCTCTGCAGCCCAGCACGAATTGGAGGCACAGTACTTCATTATCCTTGGCTATCATGCCTGTGCTATTAAATAGAAAAAACTTAAAAGAGCTACTCAAAGTCCCTAGGTGACACATGGCAAAGCTAGGGAAAGAGGAGAGGGTTCAGAAGGCTGACTGAAACGAGCTCACAATTTGTTCTGAATACCTGGAGCTAACGTGTAACAGAAATGCATCTCTTATTTAAAACATGTACAGATAGATCTAAAAAAACAAAAAACAAAACAAAAAAACCCCCCCAAACCAACAAACAAACAAACCCAACAAAAAACCAAAACAAAAAAATCAATCAAACAACAAAACAAAACCACACTCTTTCTGGTTTTCCCTGGTTTAAAAGATGTTTTTCTGCCAAAACCTGAAGGAATATTGCTGATGAAATAACAGAGAATTATAATACAGGGGAGCCTCTCAAAGAACAGCTGATTAGCACCGTTAACCTGCCAGTAAGTCCAGCAAAGATGCTGTGATATTTCAGTGAATCTCTGCAAATCCCTCCAAGTCATGCAGGTCCTTTTGGGACCCTGAATAAACCCATGGAGACTCTCACTGTTCCTCAGAGATTTTGCAGCCTTCAGCAATCTCTCTGACAGGAATATTAACATACTGAGGGCCCAAAGGGACTGTTACTGAAGTTAAAGAAAATCTTTCCTTTTCCCTTGGTTGGAAATGGTGTTAGTACATTGCTTTTATCAGTGATTTCCTTATTAGCTCACTTATGGTCTAGCAGACCCACTTATGATACCTCTAGGTGATCCTCAAACTTGTTTTGGAAGTTCCCAGTTTCTTTACACAGCATACGGTTTGAAAATTCTTGTAAGTCCATCATGGTCACTCTTACATGAAGTTCTCAAGAACTTGAAAATCTAGTCCGTTCTGCTCCTGTGTCCATTAATCTTGGGGATTTTTACATATCTTCCATTTTACTTAACAGCTTACCTAAGATGTAGATTAAAAGCTGACAGAGAAGAAAGGTGACTCAGATATAAGTGGAGTTGGCTCAAATTCTTTGCAAGAATTTAAGCATATAGTGAACCCAAGTTCAAACTTGTTTCTAAAAGCGTAGCTAAATCTTTTTTTATGCCTATATTTCCACAGACCGCATTTAAAGCAGTAATAGTGAAATAGTGAAAGAACCTAATTAGCTCTTTACCTTACCAGAAAGGAGTGGTATCTAAATTCCCGAATCAGAATCCATATTTCCAAGCCCATTCTGCAGTCTGAGAGAAGTCCCTTTGTGAAAGATGAAAAGGTGCTAACAATACTTAACAAAATGTTTGTAAAATGTTTGAAAATCTCAAATGAAGTGTTTGCTACAGCTAATTATAAACATGTTGATCACAGCTATGAATATTTACTGTGAGCCTGCATGATCATCTCCCCTTTTGTGGACAGAGAACCTCAAAGATTACATATTCCTTGCCAAAGGAAGGAAATATTTATTTAACAGTTTTTCTGCAGCATTTATGTTCACAGTTACTACATTATTACAGGCTCTGTGAGTCTCTGACTGTGTTATGTTTCACTAAATGACTGCTACCCACTTTAATTACATAGACTGTAGTTGCAGACTAATTGCATTTTTACTCCACTACAGGTTTAAGAAATCCGTGTCTAATTCTGGCTCTAACGCATGGCTCCAGATATTGGTCTCAACATGCTGCAGTTACACTTAACAAGGTAAAATACCTTAGGTTTGCATATGAATAATTCACCATGGCATTAAAAGAAGCCCCTATCCTATGTTAAAAAATAATATAATGTTTAACAAGGTTAACTTTGTAACAGGAAACTGGCGGACTTGTCTCTGACCATGTACCTTCTGTTAAAAATATATTCAGCATCACCGGGCCGGGAAGACTAAAATGCATAAGCAAATAATCCCAAGCTCTCTGCTCATTTTGATTTTTAAAGAGACCTTGCAAAGGTTGTTCACAAACTTTGACCTCTCTTGCATGTGTGGAAAAAGAAAATAGTGGGAACGTTTGAAATGCAAGTTTTCAAAAGTGCTAAATGGGATAGCTTGAAACCAAACTATTAAAAGCCTGAGGGGCATTAACTAACACAGGACAGAGAAGAGCAGGCAATTATTGTATGCATAGATCTGCACTGTGAGGCGTGAAAAGGCTACACAGAATACTGTCCCTAGGTGCAATGCTTCAGCTCATCTTCTCCCTCATGGGAGGCAGTTTACTATGACTACTAAACACAAAAACTTACACCCCTGTCACAGGAATTGCTTGGACACAGGTGTGTAGAGAAAATACTGTTATCCCACATGGGATTTTGGCAGCTGATCTTGTCACTTTAGCATGAACTCTTATGAGATACAGAGCTTCCACAGGCTGATGGTGATGAATATACCTGACCCCCCTTGCATATTTCATTCTAATTCAGAGATGAGTTTAAAAAAAAAAAAAAAAAAAAAGAAAAAGAAAAAAAAAGAAAGACTTCTGAGACAAATAGGTTGATCTTGAAATTCAGACTTCTAGAGACTGTGCCATTATAGTTTACTGCATGGGAACCTCTTTCATGGCAGAAGCACCACATCAGCTTCACCTAGACTCTTGCTAGAATGACTTGACTTGCATGAAGTCAGTTGCTCTCCCGTTTCTGGTATTGAGGATCTCCAACTGCTTTCATTAATATCCTGAAATTCCTTAATTATGTTGTAGATTACTCACTCCCTTGCTTTGGCAAGCTTAGGTGTTATTGTCTGCAAGTTTGCCGTTTCTGCTTCCTCATCTCAGACCACCTTTCCACAGCAAACACATCCAAGGAGGAAAAGACTACTAACTAACACATTTTGTTTTCTGAGGTTTTACTTTACCCTCATCTTCTGCAGTGTCACCTACATGGTCCAGTTCTCTCAATCTAATTCCATCTTTACTTAACAACTCTTTAAATTGGGACTTGATGGTAAAGTAAACTTACGGGAAGTGAAATACTATCTAGATAGGAATACTATCTAGTAATGTACTTAGGAAACAATCTCCTCCATCAAACTGCTGAGTCCCAGGGGTGTAATGTCTGAGATTAAATCCCTCCCACTGTGCCATGCAACAGCAGCAGAATCACTTAGCAGCAATTGCTGCATTGCAACATGCCTCCACGCAGCACAAACCTATTTGATGGGCATCAGTACATGCCTGAAGAAAGACATATCAGGACGTGCAGGGCAAGAGAAAAGAGGAAATAAATGGGTTGAAAGCAAGAGGAAGGGAATGGGGACAAGACTGAGGTGTGAATGAAAAAGAAAGGAAGTTAATGAGGAGAAAGCAAGAAAGAGGGACTGCAAAAGAAACAAAGAGTTCTGCAAGAGCATTCACCTGGGCTCTTTGAAAAATTTGAATGAACTTCTACAACGTATGGATGAAAAGACAATTTATATGGTTTGCAATTATCCTGACGCTTCCTGTTTTTCAATGAAATAATTTTTGTCTTTTCTCTTAGAACTGAATAACAACAAAATGAATATTTTTTAAAATTTATTTGAACACTGGTGCCCTTTTTTACTCTTCACCTCCTTTGTCCCCAGCAGAAAAGAAACAAAATAAACAAACACATGAGCAAAACCTCCTAAATAAAATCCTTTCAATTCTATCTATTGAACCAGGCGAATTTTCATTTTGTTTTGAACTTCTTTGAAACAGTGGAACATTTAAAACAATAGGAAAATTATTTACAAAATATTTTCATGCAGCTCAAAAAGCGCTTATCTTTAATTGCCATCCCTTATTGCCTGTTTTCAGTAGAAATTCCTCACTGAGCCTAGTTTCAGTACCTGTTTGTATTATCCCATGCCAGCCCACAGCGAGATCGGCTAGCATACTTTCACATCTTGCACATTGAGCAGTATTGTCAAAGCACTGAAGTGACTTGAAGATCTGAAATCTCACCTCCAATTTACATTTAATTTCCAATCATAATTAATTTCCTAAATCCTGCTGCCATTCACTGAGACTTGGCCTCCATAACCTCTTTGGAGAAGAGAACAGAAATGATTTTTTTTAAAAAGTTACCCTTCTTTCCCTAATTAGGAATTCCAGTGTATTTGATTTTCCTATAGAGATGATTTTTTTCTCCTGTAGATTGCTTTTGTTGTTTCCTGTGCTATTATTTATATTGTGAACATGAACTTATTTCCCTTTTGCCTTATCATTCTTTTCTTGCTCAGTTCTGCAGCAAAGCCATGACTTTGGGTCTGGGACCATTAACAATCAATTCCATGACGGGTCTGCCTCCAAAAGGTATGAGATTCAGATAATCAAGCAGGATTCAGATGTGTATCTCCAGGTAAAGCTGGCATTTCTCATAGGCTTTCTGTATTTCTGCCTGTGATCCCCGGGGAATGCAAATCATGTGCAAAAATACAATGGAAAGAAATTACATAAAGTAAGCAAAGAAGGGAAACTGTGACCGAACTCCAGGGACCCCTGGAGCCTGGTGTCCAGCACATCATGTCCCTGCTGTCTCAGGTGAACTGGCAGAGGCACAGCTCAGCTCCATGGAACAGCCACAGGTCTCCATGAAGTCACATCCCGGAAATTTAAGTTGTGTTGGTATTTTTTTTTCTCCACTCCTGGTTGTGTTACTAAGTGCTGCCTCTGCATCTCCTCTCCTTAATGGCAATGGTCCTCCCTCAGATCTTTGCAGCGTCTCTGCTTTAGGGAGCAACAGGATCTGATCTGTAACCTGTGGCTCTGGGACAGACCCACATCACTATTCTCATTCATTCCCTTTTCATTTTTCCTTGCTGCCTAGTGCAGCACTTGGTTACCCTTCAGACTCTCTGGTCTTTCTCATCTTGTTCTCCACCTCTCTGCTGTTCAGATCAGTCTTCTGACTACCGTTTTCCTTAGGTTGCACTGTCTTGTTTTTCTCATCTTCTGGTCTAACGGTTACTTCCTTTGCCGGCAGTGCTCAGCTCCTATTTCTCTGAGCACTTTGAAATGCAGAAAGGCAAAAAAGATTCATACAGTCTCATATAAACCTCCTAGAGGTTCTAGCAGGAAGTGATGTTGTAATGACATACTACGGTGCTGCCCTCCCACTTGAGATGAACATTGGGTAAGGTTGATCAGTGGCTCTACCAGACAACTTACAGAAATAGTCCTAACCTGCACCAGCTTTTCTCTGAAGTTTGTAAGAAACTGATCCATCAGTACTGACTGTTCCAAAATCATGACAGCCAGTTTTGCTCCCTGTTTGAGAATTATCAGTGGGCCAGAGTAGCCTTCATATAACATCCTTTATGTAAGAGAAGTAGCGAAAATTGGTTTGGATGAGAAACGCAGATCTGTGAGTGGAGAATCAGGAGATGTAACCAGTCAGGACTGAGGTGTTCTGCAGATCTGTGTGTTTGATTATGAAGTGAAGCAGATCCATCCGAGCAGGAATTGTTTTAGTAAGTATGAAGAGTGGTGTATTGTGAGGGTAGTTTGAAGGGACGACCTTACAACAGCAGAGAAGTGTTTTTAACAATGTGGAAGTATCCAGTACCAGCAGAGCGATAACAGGGCTGAGCGGAACAGAAAATAGTAACTATATTTAATTTACGCACATATAATAAATAATTATATTATATATAGAATGTATGCATATGTTCAATTATTTCTTCATAAGCAAATTACACCAACACAGTCACTGCACACAGTAGCAGTGAGACCCCCGAAGTGGAAAGGTAGAATCAGGATGGGAGAAATGATTTTCCATTGCTGAAGCTTTTAGTTCTCTGCAGCTCCCAGAGTTTGAGGCTGAACAAAGCCTCAATAACACCATGCTGATTTGTATATGTCGTGTACCCCAGTCATATATGCCTTGTGATACTCTTTGAGAAGTCTATGGCTCAAAGGCACGTTTCACAGCTCCTTGCTCTCAGTCACTCACGGTGTAAGCCTGTGACTTCAAAGGGACATCTAAAGGAAATGTTTGAAGAAAAAAAAAAAAAAGAAAGGT
>WAAD01012704.1:250504-294736 GCA_013389945.1 Fregata magnificens
AAAAAAAAAAAAAAAAGAAAGGTTTTCTGCTTGTCCTTTTTTTTTTTTTTTTTGCTCATGATATAACAGGCTGAAGATACTTTCGTATAACTGCTTCTCAGTGGGTTATTTTTTCCTTCTTACTTTACAAAGACCACAAAAAGAAATTGGAAGTGAGGAAGAAAACAGCTGTGTGATCCCAATCCAGATGCTGTCATCTTAGAGTGGGCTTGTTAAAGTGCAAGCAAGTGACTTTCCATCTCTAAGCACGCTGCTTGGGTCAAGCTGGAATGATGGCCAAGATAGTGACTCTCAGACTTTTTCATATCAGGACTTTCAGTAGTAGCATACGCAAAAGCATATACTGCTCCCTGCTGCATATCCAGTCATAAAATAGGTAAGAAAAGTCTCTGAGGGTTGGTGGTGCCCTTCCAGGCTATAGGCAACATCACTAAAATGATGTTTTCTCTTGTTTCTGAGAGCAAATGAGGTTCAGTTCTAAATTCAGTCCATTTCAAGGCTTTAAACGTGTTACCCATAACATCAATATCCTCCATATAAATCAAGTCCAGAATGGCTTTCATAAAGTGTCTGAAGTGTATCTTTTTTTTTTTTTTTTTTTTGGGGGGGGGGGGGGAGTATAAAACTATATGTAAAGTAGGATTAAATTCTTTTTCACATTTTTAATGAGTTAATTTGGGATCTTTTTGTTTTAGTCTGTGATATGAAATGCAATCACATCGAATGGCTGATGCACTGAACGACACCGAATGGTTAAAATGCAGACACTTGTTTGTAGAAAGACATAATGGAGGGATTTACAGTCAGGTTAATATTTAACCTCTTAATCTTTTCAATGTTATGTTTGGAAAATGCCCTTTAAATTTAATTATCTGCTTCTTTACATTTACTACTTTGCAAATTAGTATTTTGAAATGTCAGTCATCTCTCTTTACAGAGATCCATAATAATTTCGTATCCACTCATAATGATGCTGGTCATCCTGAGCAAATGCCATTCAACCCACCATGCCCCTGACAGCATCATTTATTCTCTTCTTAATTGTCTGAGGTTTGCACATCTCAGACCACGTAATTCAAGGGATAGTGTGCTTTCCCCCTTAACCCACCATATATTAGAACCATTTCAAATCTTAATAGATTGTGGTTTTGCATCTATATGAAGAGCCTTTTAGTAACCCAGGTAGTAATTGGGGGTGGGTGGCATTGTATTGAGAAAAGAATTATTCCAGAAAAAGGTATAAATTATTAAAGTTTAGCCAAATAAAAAGTAAATCTCAGGAAGTAACTTAGTATGGATTCTACATAAGCTACAAACTATGTTAGTACATTATCTATACTTTCATATCAATT
The DNA here is from genome assembly GCA_013389945.1 of Fregata magnificens. Classification (NCBI taxonomy): domain Eukaryota; kingdom Metazoa; phylum Chordata; class Aves; order Suliformes; family Fregatidae; genus Fregata; species Fregata magnificens. Next base: position 251,857 of record WAAD01012704.1, read on the forward strand.
TCTGAAACATTTGGAAGAGCAGGCAACCATTTTTGATTTTTTTTCATGGAGGATATTGCGGGGATCTGCTGTTTTTGAAAAGAGTTGCCATGTTGACTGTCAGGTGCAACAGGAAGTTGATAATGGCATTGGTGTAACTATGTGATAAGGATGGGCCCTGCAGGAATAGATGGCAAGGAAATATTTATCAACTCAACATCCAATGATACCCAACACCCTGCCTCATAATATTGGCTAACACGATCCACGCTGACCACTATCGTCAGCTAGATGCTCAACAGAGAATGACAGCACAACTAGGTCAAAAAATAACTGGATGTCTTCCCACTTCTCATACTCCTCCATACAGGAATAAGAGGCTCCATGGGACCCTGGGAACTCTCTGCTGAGACAGAAAGGAAAGTGAGGAGTGGTACCATCACTGCTTCATTTCCATCAACAATCTTGCTTATGCTTCTAAGACCTGACACAAGGGATGTCTCAGTTATCCACACACTGGAAACAGGCAAGGGACAAAAAAATGTAAGGGGTGTGGAACAATACAGGACAATTCCTTACTTACATCTTACACAGAAGTGTATTAATTCTTTCTTTCATTATCTCCAAGGTGGGTATTGCAAATGCATAATCCATTTAGATCAAAGATAGCACATTTGAATTGCATCACCTGTGCAAAGGAGATCAAGCATCCAAAGAATGGCATTCCCAAATAACACAATTATATCTGGTAATAAGACAAATGTCTTTTCTAGCTACTCCTGCTGGGTCTTGTGATTTATTTAATTCATACCGCATACTTCTGCACAATCTGGTTATAACCAAACATAGTAACACAGTTCATAGTTATTCTCAACTACAGATTTGGCAGAGAGATTAAGAGAACTGAACTCTTACACTTTTTCTGGGAGAATCTCTTCTTGCCGCCTTGTAGTCTTCACAGGTGAAGGGGGTTTGTTGCTTTACATCAATGGACTGGTTTAGTGCTCTAGATAGTGAGAAACTGATGAAATTTACCTTGAACTAAGCGGAGCCAATATGCCTTAAACTCCCACGTAAATACACATGGACTTCAAACACAAAGAGAAATTTGAGTTTCAGGCATTCTAGCAAATTTGTCATGAACTCGTTGCACTTAGCTTGCAATACCTTCTGTTCTTTCAATACTGGGAAACAGGGTGATGTTTGAGAACAAGTAACTAGTGATCCAGTCTATTCTGATGCAAAGAGTGTACTGGTATTTGACTGAGAATAAAGAAATTGTAGTAAAAAGAGAGAAAGCTCATAGGTTTCGTAGTTTCTCTTTTGCAATCTTGTGATGCACATTGTGCTTCTGTGGTCAGAAAGTGGTTCAGTCTACCTGTGTTTGTTATGGTCAGTATAAAAATAAAGCTTACTTAGTAAATTTGGATGCGTAAGCCAAAAGTTTTGGTTTTACAAGGCTCTATACAGGAAGTGACAAAAGCTGTTTCAGATTTTTCTCCTTCTGAAAAGAAAGTTCATAAAGTTGTTTTGAGACTTACAAGCAAACTGATGAAGGTAGTAGTATTAATGATGGGGAATACCGAGAAGTTTAGTGCTTCACTTCAGATAAACAATTGATTGTTAGGATGCTCATATATGACTTTCTTAAGCCTATGAATTCAAGACTGCTCATAAGAATGTGGCATTTCTTGTTCCTGGACAGCCAAGACACACTGTTTGGGGCTTCCTCTCTTTCATCCCCTTGGAGCCCAGGAAAGGGATTGTGGAAAGTCTTCTGGGAGAAAAGCTAAATGACAGCTCTCTCCAACCTTAAAAGAACGTCTTGAATAACAGCTTGCCATAAATAAGGTATGTTTGTCTCTCCCTACCTGAGCATGTTAAAACCAGTGTTGAGGTTTAAGAAATGTTTTGAATTCTTGTGAGGTTTTTTTCTAAATGCTTTTGTCAGCTATGAGAGAATCAGCCCACATGATTTTGCCTCACCAGCCTGAGCAGTTAATGCCTTTCTGACTCTGACGGGACTGTTTACTTCAGAGTTAGAAACTGGTGACATAAGGCAACTACTTGCTGGTGAAATGTCCTTATTTACAGGAGTCCTTTCTGTTTCCCTCACCAGGACTGAGCACTAACAAAGTCTGTCCCTGGCGGGCACCCCTGTGTCCCAGAAGCCCTCTCTTTGATTTCCACAAAAATCATGTTGAAGCGGTATCCAGCTCCCCCACCTCCAGCCCAGACACAGCCTCTCATCACCAGCTCAGCCCTTGAGACTGCAGCTAGGGAAGTGCCTCACATCATGTATTTTCCCCTGTATATTCTGCAACCGGCAGCCTTGGGGAAGGACTTCACTGACCAAATAGGCTGCTGTGCCCCATCCATTGAGCTTAGAAGATTGTGTCTCATCCGTTTTGGCATTAACATGGTTGATGTTATCTTCGGGGGCAATGAGCATCTGCTGCCTAATGGCTTCCTTTAGGAACTGTTAGTTCTTGATACCTTAATTTGAACTAAGCATAGTATGGTGAGCCACTGTACAGTTTCCCTGTATTTATGAGTGAGTTTCAGCTAGGATTTTTTCTGGAGCAGCTGGGCAGTGCCCAGCACAGCAGGGTCCTTACCCTGTCTGAAGCCTTGTGCCGTAACCAAGATATCGATTAGGGAATAATTGTGTTCATAACAGGCAAATCATAAAATCATAGCAAAGGTATATGGAGAGATCTTCTGGCTCCAAAATAGTTGTAAATGTACTTCTCTCAGAGTAAGTTTAATTACAGTTCTTAAAAGCATCCATTACTTGTTTATTGAATACTTTTGGCAGATTAGACTTTGTTATTTGCACAGTTTCACTGAGATTATTACTAATATTGGGCAACAGTTACTCTCCAAGATTTCCCTCACTTCCTATTTTCACTGTGGCAAACATATCAGCTGGACAGAAGAGGCAATTTTAAACAGGCACCAGTGAGGAACTTTCAGTATAACCCAACCAGCACAGCTAGCTAAGCAGCACAGCCCATCTTCTGCTACTTTGAGAATATTCAGAAGATACCCGTGTGCCTTTTTCTCTCGCAGGACACACGTAGGAAGGCTGTGAACAAAAAGCAAATGCACCCCAGTGTTAGAGATCTCTGGCATCCGCTCTTTCACACAGCAGGAAGGTTCTCTTGTGCATCGTATATCTGATCCTACTCAGCTCAGCGGACGCCATCTTAATTCAGTATTGAGCGTTTCTTTCCTTTTAAGGAAGGGAGTTGAGCGTTTTCCTTCCTTCTTCCTCTTACAGCCTGGACCCTGATGCCTTGTTCCTATTGTGTTGTCTTGGTTATCTCCTTTTGTCCTCCTAATTTTATTCAAGGAGCTGTTTTATCACTAACAGTGACAGGAGCTACTTCAGAAAATACAAAAGGTGGTTAGGGCTAATCACTATTCAAGCATTTATTTTTCCTGCTTTCTCAAAAGGAACCTGTTCTGCAACAGATAGATAGAAAATCAAAATCCCACAATGTCTGGGAAGTATAATCTCTCTTTCTCCGTGCATGTATGTATGGAACACATATTTATATTGTATTGTAGTTTTGTTATTTCCTATCCTTTTTGTCCTTTACTGATATATTTCTTGATAGAGTTGATCTGTGTTGCATTTGTTCCTGTTTATCTGTCTTCTTGTCATGGTGTACACCAGGGTTTTGGACAGAACTGTGAATATTAGACAAAGTACAGTAAATCCAATATAATCCAAATTATACAGGCTAATCAACAATAACCGGTGTTTCTGTCAGAAAGCACACACCCATTGAATGTGCAGTGTCTCCGATGTCTCTTCCTCCATGTTGTTTGGTTTTGAGATTCACAGAATTAATCTGAGCTCCCTCTGTAGCTAACGGAGCTATCTATTCATGACAAAAATGCACAGATAATATTTGCTTGTGTTAGATTCACTTCATCTGCTTTGCAAACATGCTACTTTTGTGCAGGTTTATATTCTTAAGAATGAATTAAATATCAGGGTGCTCGTGAAAACAGGAACCACTGGGAGGATATCACAGACTTTTTATGGAGTGAGTTGTGAATTTCCACACGTCAGCACTGGCAGTGGAAGCCTGACTTGGAGACCACTGAGAGCAGGGGTCTACTGTATAGGCTACATTACTCATCCAAACTCCAATTTCAGAGTCTAAAATCCCATGGCAAATTGCTTTGAAAAAAAATCAATAGGTCAAAAGCCCTGTGTATGTCAATGACAAAACTTCTGTTGCTTTTGGTAGGTTCAGGACTTTTCTGCAAAAAAGGAAAAAAACAGGACTGGTGTCTGGGGACTAGTCCCAGTTCATTGTTTTATTGCATCCACAGTTATATTCTTCTGTTCCCTGCTGTAATCTGTCCTGGGACCATGCTTGCTATTCATCACTTAGGAGAAAAGTCTGTCTCCAGTACCTCTTTGTAACATTCAGAGTGTCCAACCAAGTGTTTCCTCCTTCTAAAGGGCAACACTTCCCTTTTCTCCCCTTAGCACAGGGTCACGTAAAACTACCTAAGGGCTGTGACTGTTGCCAGGCAGTTGGCACACATAATTGACTGCAAAATGAATCTGCAAAGGATAGTATTGGGTTGGGGGTTGGGGCCTAATGGGCTTCGGAGTATCCCAGAGCTGTGGATGTAGTCTGCTTTGCAGACTTTTTTCCAGGTGTGTTTACTGACAGTGCTTCCCCACTTCTAAGTGCCTGCTGCAGTTCACCCAACACATTCTGTTTATGGCCAAAAGGATCTGTATGTATATATTCATTTTAAGTTCATAAAGGTACATGGAATCCTTAACTGATAAAAGCACTTTGTAAATGACAGAGGCTAGCAAAAGCATTGTAACAGAGAGCATAGTAATAGTGTTATGAACAGGCACGATAAGCAGCAGAACTACTAAGGAATAAAATCTCATTTTTGTCATTCACCTATTCTATGGAGGAGATGTAGATAACAGACATTCCTTCACAAACTGGAAATTAAAACTGAGGAAATAGCTGCAGGGAGAAGAGCTAATGGGATAGGGTGGGATGGGATGGGGGAGGTCCTGGCAAAGACGGGGTCATCATACTGCAAACAAAAGGAGGGGAAAGAAATTATACGACTGCCATGGGCAAGGGTTTCTCTGAATAAAACAAAATAGATCTAAATCATCACAGTTTTTACTCAGCTGTTGTTACTGAGTGAATAGGACGAAAGAATAAATAAATATCAGCAAAACAAATCAAAATCTCCCATATTCACCCTCCCACCCCCAAAAAAAGAAAAACAATGTTTTCTGTAGTAGAAACATTAGACTTTTCTTGAGCTCCTTTATGCCACTCCTGTGGTGTAAGGTAATGGAAAAGCTGCCAGGCAACTGAATATTTTCTCCCTGCTGCAAAATCTCTGGGTGGCTTAGACCCAACATTTAAAAACACTTAAAAAAATGTGAATAACTTCAAGATACCACAGGTGGCCACATCTAATGGTTTAACACAAAGGGCACTAATTAAAGTCCTCTCTGTGTAAAAGGAAAGGCAAAAGGCAATGCTATATAAGTTTCCCTCTCAAAAAAAAAAAAAAAATATCAATGGAGACTACAGGAAGTTTCTAAGAGAACTGCTGGATGGAAGATTGGTTCTTTCAGTTCAGTTACTGAACCCACACAGAGTGACAGAAGCTGTGCAGTATTCCCAGGGACAACTGGGCTCTGCCTGCAAGACTGGGGGTAAGAATCACCGCTGGAAGAAATGTAGTGTTTCCTCCTTCAACTCACATATTGCTTTCTGCCCTGATTCTTCTAAGTGTTACCACCGTGTTGGTGGTGGGTGTCATCCAATGGGCAGTGACTTGAATACCTTCTCATTTCACATCAGCCATGAGACATAAGATATGTCCAGGCAGGGCTGTGTCCAGCAGACCAGAAATATCTGTAATCTAGCAAAGATTTCTAATAAAAAATGCTTTTATCTGGTGATTGATGCATCTTGGAAAGCAGTTTGAGAGCAAACCATAGGTCTAAGATCAGTGATAGAGGATATACAATTTGATAACCTGAAGTACATGGCCTGTGAGGGGAGGTTGAGGGAAATGGGCTTGTTTAGCCTGAAGGAGAGATGGCTTTGGGGTTACCTGATAGCAACTTGCCCATACCTTCAGGGGAGCTACTGAGAAGGTGGAGCTAGTCTTTTTGTAGTGGTGTGTGGTGGGAGGGTGAGAGAAAACAGACCTAAGGCTTTGATGGGATTTAAGGAAAAATTCTTTCACCATGACTACAGCAAAGCAGTGGACTAGGTTACCCAGAGATTTTGTACAGGTTCCATCCTTGGAGTTTTTCAAGACACAATGGATAAAACCCTGATCAACCTGGTCTGAGCTTGACACTGACCCTGCTTTGAACAGGAAGTTGGAGTAGAGACATCCTAAGGCTCCTTCCACCTGAACTATTCTGTGCTTCTGTGGTTATGTGATTCTATCACATGCCATGAAGTTTGCAGGTACTATGGACCAGGGAAGCAGGAACACACATCGCTTTTTTTAATGTGGGGTCAGATATTATGAAAGCAATCCACATCATTGTGCAGAAAGCAGTCTGGGAGTCTGGCAAAAGCACACTAGAGAGATAAAGGAATCAGCATAATGCAGATCCTTGGCTTCTTACTCAGAGGTGACACATAAAAGTCAAGGCTCCCGCAGCATCTGATCTGCACTAGAATTAACTGCCCTATGGTTTGCCCGGGAGGGTCACCAGCCTGTAGCCTGCAATGCAGGATGCCTGCTGCTTCCCAGGAGCTGAAGCTAATAAGAGATTGTCCCAGAGAATAAGAAAAATATCCCATCTGCCCTGATTTCCACACCTCTGACCTGTTGGTGACAACCAGTTACCTTCTGCAACCAGTCAGAAAGAAAGGGACCCCGAGGTTGGAGAGTGGCCCATGGAGAGTGGTGTAAGGAGCACAGATCAGATTCTTACAGTTCTGCTCCACTTCCAGAGTTTTCCTCGTGCAAGACTCAATGTGAGCAGGACATCGATGATGGGAACAAAGCTGTATGCTGGTGAAACTCAACCACAAGAGTGACTCCTCAGGTACATACCTCAGCTCACGTCAAAGTAAAAGGCCTTTAAGCACAGGTGAATCAGGCCCCATGTTTGCCCTTAACCCCTATTTCTTTCCTTGCCCTACAACAAGTACATACGTGTTGTAATGAAGCAACTGAGAAGATCCCAAGCTCTATACTGTCTTCCAGACAAGTGCTAGCCTATGTATGAGCTAGAGAAATGGCTGTTTTAGCAGGCCCTACTAGACCCACAGAATACTAGTGAGCAGGATCACACAGAGGTAAGCCTTTCCATCTCTATTACATGATGTGTATCTTTTTCCTCCCTTCCAAATTGCTTTTACCAGCGACGATGACAGCTGGCCGTCTCTGGTCCCAAGCATGCAGGTCTTGAAGGACCAGCTGTTTCCTCTCTGAGTATAATAGCGTTGACATGAATGCAGTCTGCAATGATGATTCGGCTTAGATTCATTTTCCAGTGTAAAGGCTGAGCACAGAAGCGTCAAGAAGATTAGCAACATACAGTTCAACCACAAAGGCTTGCAGGAAAGTAGCCAGGCTCATTGTATTATCATTTCAGCTGTTAACATGGTGGTCCTGATTTTCATCCATCATTGAAGAGGATGAGGGTATACAGATTCACTCCATTTGAAGAATAGCCCAAAAATGATACTGATGTTCGGTGAATAGTTACCTCCCTAATTAGTCCAGCTCTGATTACAATCCAGCCAGATCAGCATTCTCATTTTTTGGCTGCATTAATAGTACCGGAAATATACTTTGCAAAATAGTTGAGTACAAAAGAACTGGGAGGATGTGTTAGAGCAGAACCATTACAGTAGAACTGATGATGATATTGCACAGGGTGACACATAGCTTTGAAGGAACACGGGTTTTGCAGTAAAAGCAATGACTTTGAACTTCTCTGGAATCAGTGTCTGTCCCTGAAAAATGTGGGCACAGCACATCACCTCTGACATCAAAGGCACCTCAGGCACCCAAATACTGTTGATTATGGCAATCTGTTTCTCCTTTTCAGGCTTCTGTTTGTGTGGTTTATCTCTTTCTCCTGTTCCAAGTTTATCTTGCAACTCAGACCTGGAAGATCTATAGGGCATGGGTGATCTCTCACTTGTATTTGAGCAATGCCAGGCACAACAGGTCTTCAAGACACTGGAGATAGTTTATAACTACATGGCATGCCACAGTTCAAGGTATAGGAGGGAGCTGGAGGTTTGTTCACCTTTTCACTTGCTTGTTTGTTTTCAGGTAGGACATCCAGTGAAATGGGCAAAGACTGAGTTTATTTTTAGCTCTGTGCTTCCCTGTTGTTACACTGAGCCTGTGCTTGCTGGGAACTGGTGGGATTTTGGGGCACATTGCTGATGGCAAGCACTTCCATGTGCACACACAGAGCTTTTGCTAAGGAAGGGCTAGAACAATGCTCAAAGATAAAGGAGAAAGCAGCATCTGAGAAAGGAGTAAGGGAAGATAAGAGGATTAATTTAATGCAGTAGAGCTGAGCTAAAACCTGGATCAAAGCCTTGAAATGATACCATGAAGTTGGTGTGAGCCTGGCAGAACTGGCCCAAGTAAGACTGCTAAATAATAAGTGATTCATGCTTATCATTCCCCTTCTCTTTCATCTTTATGTGCTGAAGGTAAGCAAGCCCTTATTCCATATTGCTATGTTCAGTGAAACAGTAAATAAGCAAGTGTTGAGCTCCAGCTGTAACAACAAGAACTGGCAAGAGCCTGACAGGTTTGCAGTATTTTCCCTAAAAACAGCAAGAAAAAACAAGAATCCCACCACTCTTGAACACCATCACCTTCTTTATATTAAACTACTCTGGAAACAGATAATCTCTTCAATCCTTATGTATTATTGCCTCACCTGCCTTGAAATGGGAGCCATTGGCACTTTGATAAATGGACCGTAAAGTCGCTGATATTCACTGTAGGTTCTTTAACACCCCTGTATCCTCAGACAATATGCAGCATTGTAACGTCTGCAGCAATTTAATTCCCAGTCAATCACTGCAAGGGGAATTTAGCCTCCTGCAGAGAGGGACATTTTGGGGTGGTGTCTCTTTCCTCCCTTGACAGGGCAAAATTAGGCCAGTTCCACAAAGTGTTTGATCAGTTCACTGGAAGAGGAAGCCCCAGCAAGTCCTAGTTTTAAAGATGAACTTCCATCATGTCCCAGAGCCAGATTCTAATATCTCTTAGCTTTTCTGTGTGTTAGGTGTCTAGCCTGCTTAGGCATTTTTATAATCCCCATTAAAAGACTATATACACCTTTAGATACATGAATAACTCAATAATACTTATATCAGAATGGTAGGGGTTGGAAGGGACCTCTGGAGATCATCAACTCCCCTGCTTGAGCAGGTACATCTATGGCAGGGTGCACAGGACTGTGTCCAGGCGGGTTTTGAATATTTCCAGAGAAGGACATGCCACAACCTCTCTGGGCAGCCTGTTCCAGTGCTCTGTCACCCTCACAGTAAAGAAGTTTTTCCTCATATTCAGGTGGAACTTCCTGTGTTCCAATTTGTGCCCATTGCCCCTTGTCCTGTCGTTGGGCACCACTGAAAAGAGTCTGGCCCCATCCTCTTGACACCCACCCTTCAGATATTTGTAAGCATTGACAAAATCCCCCCTCAGTCTTCTGCAGGCTGAACAAACCCAGGTCTCTCAGCTTTTCCTCATAAGAGAGATGCTTCAGTCCCCTGATCATCTTCGTAGCTCTCTGCTGGACTTGCTCCAGCAGTTCCCTGTCCTTCTTGAACTGGGGAGCCCAGAACTGGACACAGTATGCCAGATGTGGCCTCACTAGGGTGGAGTAGAGGGGGAGGATAACCTCCCTCGACCTGCTGGCCACACTCTTTTTGATGCACCCCAGGATACCGTTGGCCTTCTTGGCCACAAGGGCACAGTGCTGGCTCATGGTCAACTTATCTGGTCCTAAACCTGAAAATAATCCTAGTGCTGTCAACAGGACTGCTTGTGAGCAGAATCTCATTTCAGACTGCCCCACAGGGTCTGTATATAGTATCTGTAAAAGCACAAGATGGAAGTGTTCAGGGACACTTTCATCCAGTCAAACGTATTGGGGAATACCAGAAGGAAGATTCTAGGGGAAAAAAACCAGACTGAAAAATATCCTTTCTCTAATTGGGTTGTAAGTGAGGACTTATACCACATAACTGTGTTGTTAGTTTAAGTTTCCTTTTAGTGTTTTAATTAATCTTTAAACTGTGGATCTAGCACCCAATATCAGCATTCAGCTTTTTCTGAATACTGCGAAGAGATTACTTCTGTGTATTTGCAGAAGTTAGCTACCTAGGTTTCATTTTGAGGAGCCATTTGAATCTTATTTTAATGATAAAGGTTCACAAACCCAGAGAAAATTTTTCTCCCTGATGACAGCACATCTCAGGCACTGTTTTAGGAGGTCAGCTCATGACTCGTCCAGAAGACACTTTACCTTATTACTTTATGCAGGCCTTTCCAATACAGTTTTCATGAGTGCTCCATAAAATACCTTCAATGAAGACAAGGATTTAAATATTTTTTCTGTTATTGCATATTCACAGGTAATTTTTTATGGTATACAAGTGTTTTAAAACACAGTTTCTTCTTAAAGCCTTTCCATTGCACTTTCAGCCCTTGTCAAAATTGCTTACATGTTTTTAGCTTAATCTTATATCTCACTAAAGTTTTGAAATGGCCTGAGATGTTCATATGAAGAGGAAAAAAGAAAAGTACTGAGGCAATGGGTGAATATTGTACAAATGTTGCCAATTTGAATATTACAGTTACAATTATAATGTTACATTACAGATAAGACATTATAATGTGTCACTATTCCAGTCTTAAGGAAGGGTAAAGATTGTTGCTTCCAGAAGAACTGCATCCTTCCAAAGGTGGAAAGCAACCCTGAAAGGTGGTCTCTCTCATCAGCCACAATGCAAGTGAGTCATGTCATACACTCCCCTGCACCAGAGGGGACTTACAGGCTTAACGCCTCTAAAAATCACTGTTGCTATTTGCTACAGGGTCTTGGATTTACCAGATCTCATTTATTTTGAGAAAATTATGTCTCTCATAGGGCAGCTACTGTGGAAAAAGTGACTCTCTACAGTTTGCATTGGTGACTTTCCTATGCATCAAGTGCTCATCTTTCCTGTATTGCCTCTATACTTTTATCAATTAATTATTTGCTCATAAGTCATATTCAGCTGTGGTCTGGTTTATACTGGAATCTATTTCTTACCCATATTTTGGCAAAGTATTCCTGCATTACCTTCCTGACAAAATTAAGTCTTCTGCTGCTATGGATAGTGCATGTGTCAAACAACAGTTGGTGATCAAAGAGCAGCGTGAAAGATGGAGCCAGTAACATGATGGAAGGAATGTGAGGAATGATTGTGCCTCCATAAGGCACAGACAATTTGGGGTGATTCATTGCCAGATGTGAAACTGCAGCAAGGAGCTTGAACTGTTCAGAGAAGGGCAGCACAGATATGGTAAAGAGGTAAAGAGGAGCAATCTTAGGATGAAGAAGAAAGAAATTGTTAGGGATATGCTAGACAGTAGAAGAACAAAAGTAGGAACATAGTGGAAGAAAAAGAAATAAAAGAAGAAAAAAACAGGAGGCCAAGGAAAGGTACAGTAAACCAGTGCTGAAAGCTAGAAGAGGACTTTGCGATACACAGAGAGGAGGAGGTGGGAAAGAAAATTCAGAGTGGGACACAGCTATAAAATACATTTTTAAATTGTGTTATTGGTTTATAACTGGCTTGTACAGCAGACAGGGTATGCTGTTATTTCTGATTATAGGAAAAGTGGTAGATGATAGTTGCACAGATGAACAAATTCTTAATTGCCTCCCTTCAAAAAAAGGAAAAAAATCCCAAACCCTTACCTTGTGTTATTATTCTCAAGATTGCATTGTCTATATATAGCCTGACATCTTTTATTAGTCTGGCCATATGTAGGCAGACACAAGGATATTGTTTTATGCAGGGTTCCTATATGTTTATGCTGAGGACCAGAGTAACCCTAGGAGATCAAAACTTCAGTGTGTAGGAATTGGTGTTGGGAGAGCACCTGGTATTCATGCAACAAAACCCTAGCTCTATACCTAGTATGATGCCTGCAAGACCTAAATATTCATCATTACTCATTCACATTTGCTGTCCTTTAGAAAAGATATTGGAAAGCATAATGGACAACACAGAAGGAGAAGATCGGAAATATCTCAAGGAATTTCTACTTTTCTTGATCAATTATAATATGTTTTAACAGCACTGGTTTGGTAGTTTTTAGCATGGATACTAGCTAGACTGCCTCATCTTATCCACCCCTCTTTTGCTTTAAAAGATCTATCAGTAAATCCAGTTACAGAAGAACTTCCCTGAATGTCTATACATTCTGACTCATTAATTCATCCATTTCCATAACTGGTCCTCTGATGCCATTTGAAATAAAACTGCTGAAAATATTCCAAACACATTTGCTTCCCTAAAGATTGTTTGATGCACACTGCAGTGTGTTCCATCATTTGTATCCACTAAGCTGTGCACCGTGTCTCTGTTCTGTCGTTTGCCATCCTCCCTGGAGATTAGCAAAGATAAGTTATTTAGGTTTTGATGACTCCACAGGGCTGCTTTCAAAGTGGCATTTTTTTTTTTTTCATGGTCATTTTTTCTACTTAGAGAAAATATCTTTCCTTCTGCAACAAACTTCTGAAACACATTCTGCCTGATATTTGCTTTTCTTGTTAATCTTTACCTCCAATTTTGTAGACATTCAGGAAATGAAAGTGACAGTTCTGAGACCTGAAGGGCTGTGGTGCTTAGAAGGTGTTTAAGAAATGTTTTGTCAAATGGTTAGCTTTCTTTGGTTCAGAGCAAGTCCCCTACATTTGGCTGCTCCTTCTGCAAACATTTGTACAAACTTTCTGAAGAACTCTCTGAGTACAGACAAAGACCCTAGCAGCAAGTGCTCCAGTCTGTCACTTGTAACTGCTCAATGCTGTCTCCCAGTTCCAGTCCTCCACCATTCGTAGTGCCCCAGTGAGCTAAGGTAGCTTTTTACAAAATGATACTTGTGTCCCCAATTTGTTGAGCTCTCAGATCACACCAGCCCTATTCAAACACTCTTTCCACCTGTTACTGAAACAAGTAAACTGAGGCACCAGATATCTGAAGGAACCTATCACCTGTAACCCCTCAGTTGTCTGCAAGCACATGGCAGCAGCATTCAGCAGTGCAAGTAGTGTTCTCTGGTCACTGACCTGCTCCCTTAAACCTTTGTCACATCAATTGACAGATGCCTAGTAGAAAATTATTGGTTATTTCCTCCTTACCCCTCTTCTGGCCTTTCAGGTATTGTGTGAGCAGAGGTTCTACCATGCCTTGCCCATCTGCTGTTACTCAGCAGTCTGCCAGACTCTGCTGGGAGCCTACCAGCTGAGATGCCTCAACGATTTCATTGTCTAGCACTCACATTCTGTGCTACTTGATATGTCAGAAGGATTTGAAGCAGGTTGCCTGATTGAAGTGCTCTTTACCCTGAACAGTCTATGACTACTACAGATCCTGTTCTTCCTATGTTTATTGACTTATTTGATATATTTTCAGGGTCTCAAGAATTGTTCCAGATGAACATTGCTTTGTGTTACGTATTCTAAAAATATTTGATTCTTGCCCAGAAAACTTGTTAAACTCATGGTCTAAAATCTACTTTATGACACTTAGATTATTTCATTCCTTAACAACATAAATACCACTTTAAAGCATACATTAAATGGGGAAGCTCACAGCTCTAAAGAAAGTTCCAGTTATCATATTCCTTGCAAGAAATTGTACATTATGGTAACTAATTTGAATCCTGTAAAAGAAGCCAAAGGATAGGTGCCCAGAGTAGTATATCTTTTTTATTATTATTTCCTGGCATATCTGATATTATTCAATAGGACCTTGAGCAGCTTTCTGCAAAGAATATTCCAATTAATAGTAACACTGGTTCTTTAGCCTCACAAATAAACACTCCTCTGGTTTTCTGAACCCCCTTGTGTTTGAGTGGCCAAAACTGTGTACTGAATAGCTGTTAGTTAGTATTCATATTCCTTCTTGACAACAGAGCACACAAGAATGTGAGCAGAGATATGCCTGAAAAGAAGCAGCTGAATCGCCTTCGTCCAGGTACTTTTTTAGCAACCTCACATGACTGTTAACACAGATTGCCCTGTTTTGGTTATTGGGACCCAGTGTAACAGTAACTTTAGAAGGAACAGAAGCTGCGTCAGAAACCCAGTGAGGAAAAGGAAAAAGATGCAAGGCTGAGTCCCCAGTGACAACTGTTTCTGGTTTCATGGCAATAGTGATGATGATACACCGTGCACAAGAATGGCCAGGGTAAGTCTGTTTAGCGCATTTCCAAGGGACACAAGCCACCACAACAGAGATTTTCAGTCATTTCAGTCCAAACTTTTTCAGTGTGGTGGACTTCAGGGTCAACAGGAAAGAATCCATACTGGATTGTCCCAGGAAATTGTGATGTGCTGTGTTCATCACATGCCTGCAAACAGGAGTCTTATTTTTCAGCAATGGGGTAATGCCTGTCTTCAGAAAACACCAGTTAGTGATAACCTGTGTTCACTATTGCTGTCAATGGCACGCATTGGCTTATAAGACATTTCCAGGATAAAACTGGAAACAGGTTGATGATGGAATAATATCTAGCAGGGGGTTTGACCTTTGAAGAGTAGCTGACAAGCATCTAAGACTTCTGAACCCTGGCCTCATCTGGTCAGCTCACCTAGTTTTGTTGACTTGCTTTTCTTATCTGTCAGAACTGTATACAAAGCTTTACAAATTGCAATTAAAATTACTTTCAAATCTATCTGGAAATAGAGGGGAACATACAGGGCAGGATATTGCAAGAGAGATGTGTGATGTATGTTAGCTTAGAGGACATTTATATCTCTGTTGGCAAGCAGGACTGAGCCTGGTACCTTCATACTTTAAAGTCACTTCTGCATTGACTGTAATGGTGACGATAACAACCTTTACTGACATTTTCAGCTTCGTGAAGGGTGAGAAATGAGCAGTTCCCTTTTCTGAAATTTTGTGAGCCTACTCAGGATTCTCCACTGTAGGATTATGCAACTAAGTTGTAGGAAGTAAAGAAATAAAGAGTGAGAAAATGCGAAAGTCAAAGAGGGGATAAATTAGGAGAAAGTCTTTGTCCGTGGATAGGAATAAAAGCCATGCAGGTGGAATGCTATCACGACAGGGGTGTAAGGGCCTTGCTGTGCCAGCATGCAGTTTAATACCTGGCTGCTAGCAATGGTTACTGGTTTACTGCTTAATTACTGTAGAACAAAAGAAGGATGGAGGAGAGAGTTTTCTCACCTATAGCAGTTGATGTTTAATTGTGGTACCTAAGTTAGCAGCCTCATCTTCACCTCTGAAATGAATGAAGACAGAGAGGTTCTTTCACAGTGATTTGGCTCTTCAGAGCTCTGAATTAACCTCCTGAAGTCTTTCTCTCCGCTCTCTCTTAGGCTCCTAACCCAAACACATCAGCTGGGTGCCCAGGGATGTGGAGCATGAATCCCCACCATGCAAATGAATGAACTGTGCCATTTAGTGTCTGTTATCCAGTTGCATCCTAGGGAACATTTTAATCTCTCATCTGTGTCTCATCTCCCCTCCATGACTTATTGTACAACCTCACTGGAGAAAAATGACAATCAATCAAGTATGTTATAAATACCTTGAAATGAGTGGAGTAAACAGCACGGCAATAAAGCTGACCAGCCAGCCTGCCTTGTGAGATGCTTTTTATTATGTTCAGCTGCAAGCGTCATTTCCCTAATGCTGCCCATTCATCTTGTGCTGGGTTACAAGTTAAATCTGCATGCACTCGTGCTGTCTTGGGGGTGGAGATATCCAGCAGTGGCCAGCTCATGGCAAATAAACCGTGTCATGAAACTGCAAGGGTTCCCCCATAATTTATTCTCCTGACTTTTTGTTTTGTTGCCATGGAGTACATGACTGCAACTTGACATTCCTCAAATGCACTGCCTTGGCATATCAGGCAGCTATGCATTGTTTATTTGAGATGCCAGATCAATAGCAGAGGGATTCTGGGTGGGGAATAAAAGCTATAGTGTAGCCTAAGCAGTGTGCAGTGGTAATGTAGTTGAGGGTAGATACAGCAAAACAGAGTTTACCTACTGCTAAAGTAAGCACTGGAAATTTGCCAGTACTCCACTAGTGTGGTAACATTCACCTGGGAGTGAAAAGGATATATTTGTGTGTTTTGTGAGGGGAAGAGGAACAAAGAAATAAGAAAAATTCAAGCACATTGCTGTAGAAGATAATAGTGGAAATTTCTATGAGAGCAGTTGCTCAATTTCTCACCCTGAGTCAAACTGAGGCAAAAGGTCAGTGAATGCAGTGATGGCAGCTGTGATGGCAGTTCAGCATCTATTTCAGTCAGCAGCAAAGTGACTTTGCCCTCTTCAATCTTTTGACATGAAGAAAGAGTGCCTTGATTTTTAGCACTTAATGAAACTAAACCATGCCCAGCTCTAGAAAGGTTAATAAAACTTTCTGGTTAATATATTTCAGAAACCCAAGTCAAACCGTCTAGCTAATCTCAAATCCCAAAGCTTCTACAACTCCACAATATTTACACCTTCAAATCCTGGCACTACAGCAGGCAGAGACATTTTGCTCTTTACTATAGAAGAAGCTTTCCCGCTCCTTATTTTTCAGTTGAGCCATGAAAAATTCCCTGCTACAAAAGGTCCAAGCACAACTTACATCCTTCTTTTCATATCCTGGTTCAATTATGGTTTTCATTACCTCAAAAGTTAGCTTAAATGTTCCCTGTTGTCCAACAAGAAAGTGACTAAATAAATAAATAAGCAATTTAACTGCGAGGGAAAGAAAAGCTTCATTCCAGTGTTTACCACAAAGTACTCTAAGCAACTCTTTCCAAGCTGTATAATGGCTACATGGAGTTAAGATTCTCCTCTCTGAACATTTCAGACCAAAATGTCTTTCACCTCTTCTGCCTCCACCAAGTTTTATTTAGTTGGCCTACTGAGAGATCAGAGACTGCCACTGTCTACCCTGGAGAAAAAAATAGGACGGGATGCAGCGATCACATGAAAGGCGCTTAGTGTCAGAGGTTAAGCTGGACACTTATTTTGCCCCATCCCTCTCAAATAGGGGGACTTTAGAGAAATTTGAAACTCCACAGATACGAATCTGCTACAAGGAGATGGATTTTCATGTACAGCACATATAGCTGCATGGCTCTCTGCCACAAGAGAGGTTTGTGATCAAGGACTCATCAACATTTAAAAGGGACTGAACATATGTGTTCATAACAAGTATATGTAAAATGTTCATAACACGAGGTTCCATGGTGCAGGGGGAGGTGGCATGCTGGTCTTCTGACTCACCTGTGGCTGGATTTCAGATTAGGACAATTTCTAAACAGTCTGACTTACACAGATTTTAGGGTTTTTATAGTAACAGCTATTCATCTTGGTATTTGTTTAGGAGCTTCTGATATCTCTGATAAGATTATTTGAAGCGTTATTAGACACTAGCAGAGGGAGGATTAAAAACTCACTGGGCAAGTCCTATGTTCCTACAGTCCAACACTGTATGGCTAGCACAGGGCATGCTGAGATCACCCCTGAACATGCACATCTTTCAGCCTTAATTAGACCATTAGACCTCCCGTAGATGCCGTTCTCTTGAAAAAATGTACTCCCCCTCTGCACCCTTGTGTACTCTAGGGGCCTTAGCTTAGTCCTACTCTGAGGATGAGGCAGGAAGGCTTGGAGGGGAAAACACATTGGCTTTTGTAGTTGAACATACTTACACTGACAAAATTGGAATTATTAATAGTGGTGAAAGGATGTGCCCCGTCTATAATTTGAGGTAATGTTTGGCAACTTGAGCAATATGAATCACGAATCATTCATAAACTAAGTAATGTTTTTAATTAGTTAGAATTAATTTCAAGATGTCCTCTGTTATTTTGTTGTGCAATTTAAGGTCACTGGCATTATTTTTTTGTATGTTGTAATTACATTGAGGCTTATAGGCAATTCCCACCAAATACAAATATATTATTTGCTTTAGTTCAAACTGTTTTTATACTTAAGGAAAAGACTTTGGGAATGGTGGAGAGTCTTAAGGTGAAGCCTGTGGTATCTCCCCAGTTG
This sequence comes from Fregata magnificens, assembly GCA_013389945.1. NCBI lineage: Eukaryota > Metazoa > Chordata > Aves > Suliformes > Fregatidae > Fregata > Fregata magnificens. The sequence continues at coordinate 270,161 of WAAD01012704.1, forward strand.
TATATGAAGTGCTATTCTTGTGCTACCAGGTCTGAGAGCTGTGTTGCTAAGACATCAGAGCCTGTAAAGAGAAGTTAGTGATATATCTGCCTGCTTAATGTTTCAGATCCTCTTTGGCTGGAAATAGGCAGAGCTGCATTGAAGCTAGTAGAGTCCTACCAGCTAAAAAAAAATTGACAATATGGATTTGAGCAGGCTTCCATTCCCCAGTCAGTAGGTTTCCAGGCTGCCTACCACTCAGCAAGGCACCGGTACATTCAAGTTAATGACAATCCTTTTTGGTTGCTCCATCAAAAAATCTCAAAGATTACGTGGCCCCAGGACATGGTCCCATTAGGTTGTGTCAGCGCAAAATGGAGGGGCTGAGGCAGAGGAGCCCATCTTTTCAGAGATCTGAGTAGGGCACCTTTTTCTGCACTGACTTAGGTTCCATTTTTCTTCCACTGTATCTGAATAAATAACTGAGAAAAATCCCCTCTCTTCTGCACAGTCCCATGGCTTGCATTTTAGTTGTACATGCAGTCTGTCTCTGGAGACAGTCATCCCCCCACTCCATCACCAGAGGAATGAAGACAAAACTCCAGCTTCCTCAGAGAGCACTAAGACATCTTTAACTGCATAATAATTGATGTTTTTATGGAGTTCCAGATCATTTACTGATACTGAACACTTCAGTGGCTTAATCCTTCCTCACACAATGTGGAGATAAATAATAGCTTGATAGACTTCATCATTCATGAAAGGCAGACAGAGCAGGCAAGCCAGCAGGAAAATATTTTAATTATACTTTGTCAGAAGTATATCACATGAGATGAAAGCGCTCTTCCTTCACCACTTTCATTTGGGGAATTTATCCAAGTCTAAATTTATTTACTATTGAAAATTGCACTTGGGTCCAAAGACTGGACTTCCAGAAGTTAAGAAGAAAGAGAAACAAGATAGAAACAAGTATAAGAATGAACAGTGGCAGAACACCACAGATCTTTAGGAGAGCAATTCCTTGCTTGAGGCCAGGCTTGGAAAAGAAAAACTTCCTAGAAAACAGTAAGTATTATGGTAAAGAGGATAGGACAGATCTCATGTTTCATTGATTCTTTGCTTTATGCAAATTTAATATAGGACAGTAGTATGCAGTACCTCTGGACACATATAAGTGGGGTTAACTCACTGCAGCAAAACTTTCCATTGATAGGTGTTCTCCAGGCATTTCTCCCGAGCTTCCCCAGACTATATTTATAAAGGATAAGTACCTAGAGATGCAAATGAATGGCACCTGGGACTGATAAGGAACATAGAAAAGTGGCCTTCTGATCAAAGAAAAAGGTTATGTCATAAATTAAATTTATTTCTGGAGCTGAATCCAAGCTTACTAAAGTCAGAGGGGTTTTCTCCACTGTGTTTCAATAGTTTTGGGATTGGGGCCTCGTAAAACCATGTAAGATAAAATAGGGCGTATTGCAAAATAGGGTTGTGGATCATTAGACTGCTCAACTTCTGCTTCTGTGGGTATTTTTATTTATTTTTAAATATTTTTATATTTTTTATTATATTATTTTTATGTTGTATAAAACAGCACTTGATAATTGTTGTTAAAATTATTTTGTCTCCAGTGAAAGCCTAGTATTGCTTTTATGTGTGAATGCTGATTTGTTACTGGTGGTTTATCTTCTAACAGTATGTCATGGCAGGAGGTGTGCCAGAGAATGACCAAGAAGAAACTGGAATAAACCATATAAGCAATTCTATTTTCTTTCTTGTCAGTTAGTGTAATAGACTACAGAGTGCTCATACTGCTGAAATGGATTGTATTGAAGGAATAAAGATGAGAAGTAAAGTATTTATTTGGCTTTTGGTGCATGCTAGAAAAGGTCAATTGCTTGTCTGCCACCTTGGTTGCCACTGAGTATCTCAGAGTGAGCATTAAAGAAGGGATTTCCAAAAAGTGCCTAGAATTTCCTTTATTCTGTTACCATTTAAAGTCAATAACAAAGTATTCTTGACATTTATAGTAGTGGGGTCATAGCAGGACAGGGGCTTGAAATTCTTCCCATCCTAAAAGCTCTACACATACTTTACCGATAATGGGATCAAGCCCCAGGCTTCCAGCCATGTACCTTGTTCAGCAATAATGTGTCTTCTGTAATCAACCAATTTCCAAAACATAGGAATGGATACTCCATGTAATTCATACAAACATAATCTTTTTTTTTAAATCTTGCTAAGCTTTTAGTGTCAGTAAAATTTCCTTGCAGTGAGAAGCTCTAATTTAATTAAATGTTGCATGAAACTGTATTTCTTTTCCCTTGTTGTACATTTGCTGCCTATTAATGCACCCTGTATTATTGAACTCAAGGTAAGCAGGCATCTCTATTTGGCCTTCTTTATGCAATTCATTTGTTTTTATGAGTCTATAATGATTGATATAACTCTCTTCTTTCCAGAGTAGACTCTCCTAGCCTTCTTATACTGGTGTGTTCCCTTAGTGCCTTTAGACCTTCCCATTTCTGTCTTTTCTTACTTAAAGACAACTGAAACCAAAGACAGGAGGGCTGAAACAACTGTGGATGAGACACTTCACATTCCATTTTTCTCACTTCCTCCTTCTTCAGTGTTTTGTTTCTGATTAACTAGAGGTCCTTAATTGTTATTTACTTTCCCTAGAAAGGTTACTTTGATTTCAAAGCCTATCATTGTACACGGTGTCCTGGTTTCGGCTGGGATAGAGTTAATTTTCTTCCTAGTAGCTGGTATAGTGCTGTGTTTTGGATTTAGCATGAGAATAATGTTGATAACACACTGACGGTTTAGTTGTTGCTAAGTAGTGCTTATACCAAATCAAGGACTTTTCAGCTTCCCATGCTCTGCCAGGTGCACAAGAAGCTGGGAGGGGACACAGTCGAGACACCTGGCCCAAACTGGCCAGAGGGATATTCCATGCCATATGACGCCATGCTCAGTATATAAACTGTGGGGAGTTGGCTGGGGGGCAGTGATCGCTGCTTGGGGACTGGCTGGGCATCAGTCAGTGGGTGGTGAGCAGTTGCATCACTTTTTTTTTCCCCCTAGTTTTTTTTTTTCTCTCTCTCTCTTTGTTTTCCTTTTAATTAAAATTATTGCTATGATTATCATTATTATTATTGTTATTATTATTATTATTTTATTTTAATTATGAAACAGTTCTTATATCAACCCATGAGTTTTCTTACTTTTGCCCTTCCGATTCTCTCCCCCATCCCACTGTGGGGAGGGGGGCTGAGCAAGCGGCTGTGTGGTGTTTAGCTGCCTGCCAGGTTAAACCACAACACATGGACAGTCTGAGGTGTGTCCGTATTTACCACCCTGGTATGTAAAGGAATCCCTTAGGAGAACTTTAGAATCCTTCCTATTCTATCTTGGCTAACCTAACCACTGCCATCAGCTAATTTTGCCAACTCAACATGTCCCTATTGACTTCTTTAAGTTGTTAGTAACTGCAACTAATTAAGAGCAAGTAATCCAGGTAGTAGTCCATTTATCTGCCTGATCTTATACTGAAGTTTGACGTTATATTATTTCTGTTGGCTTACTATCTCTTTTGAGAAAGCTTTTTCCTTGAGAGTGTGGGCTCTGAGGAGAGCTGAAGGATGGAGGTGAAGAGTCTTTGCTTACACAGAACATAAACCAAGTCTTAATAGGACATGAGTGTATTCAGGTACTTCAAAGTCTGCATGCTATAAAAATACACATTGGTCTGAATAGCTTCTCAGTCGGAAAAATGTGGAAAATTAAATTGTCTTCCTGTAGGAAATATTAATAATTTGTTTTCAACCCACACTGATGAAATTTTGACATCTCGACTATTTTCACATAAAAGAAAGTGGAAAACAATCTCAATTTGGAAATATTGTGCTGCAAAATGCTTACTCTCTTGGTTGAAAAGAAGATTATTAATCTCGAAAGGCTGATGCGTTTGATATTCAAAAACATCTACAATACTTGTGACAATTGGAAATATCAATGTCGGGGGTTTTTTTTAGATTAAAAAAAAAGTTTTGTTTGAAATGTTCTACTTGAAATATCCTATAACTGTTGTCAGAGGAAAAACACCCTGTTTTGTTTGGTTTTCCTTTTTCTTTCTTTGATGTTCTAAATTTTTAAAGAAAAGATTCATTCAGTCAAAAGTTTTTAGATTTCTCTCTTCTCTCCTACTCTCTATTTATTTTCTAGCAGAAAAAAATTGAAGGAGCATCTTAGAGAGGACTCTCATGTGGTTTGCTGAGGGTATAGAGAACATCCATGCAAGCACAACCATGCAAGTACTCTTCCTACAGTGTTCCATGGAAGGGGTGTTTTGAAGAGATGTGCATTTTAGAAAGACACCACGTCTTTCTGCCTGAACTCTGAAATTCATTTGATTTCATTTAATAATCTTGGGCCAAGGATTATTGCTGACACCCTGCTTAACATATTTTCTTACCTGTGTCTAGTTTTCATTTTCATTAAAATATTTTTGATAGATTATGATAGCGCTATCTTTATTTGCTGCTGTTGTTAATTTAATACTAGGGGAAATAATGGAGGAGAAAATCTTGGTTTGATGTGGAAATGGAGTCTAATAGCCTGGTAATAGGAACCAAAAATCTTGGTTTTGAGTGCAGGTAAACATCCGAGGAACTGGAACAACTTTTTTAACAACAACAAAAAGAGAAAGTTGATGAAATTAAATGTTACAACTACCTTGCCTTATTTGAATTACCTTGGCTGACTTGGATGAGAGTTCTGTGGCAAAATACATGCCACCTTTCAGATTTCAAGGGGGTTTCATTTCATCTTTGCCACTGCAGGCAGGTAGCTCATGGTGCACTAACCCTCAATTCAGGCTTGGCTACCTGGGGACGTGCAGCAAAGGCAAATTGTATCAGCTAATGGTGTGAATTAAAGGGCATTAAAAATCCCGTGGGTGTTCTCTTTCAAGTGTTAAGAGGCTGTATGTCACTGCAGTTTAATGTCTCTCTGAGGAGGGCTTGTCCTGAATGAAGTGTTAGCATAAGGCATAACTCCAGCATTGTTCCTGGCTGAACTCCTGCACACAGAGAGCGGTCTTTGACTTGAATTAAGCAATGATTTAGACACCTTTGCTGCGTTTTGCATCCATGCTGGTGGATGAACTGAAGTGCCTAGTGTCTTGCTTATCTGGGTGTGGAGGCTTGCTAACAGCTGGCGCACAGTCTGCCATACCGCAACAGAGCTGAATTAGCTGGTTTGTCACACGCCCAGGCTAAAGGTTGACTAATACTTATTTTCAAACCAGCAAGGGGGAATTCAGCCACTCGCTGCTAATCCCTGCACGGAGTCTATCACTAGCCAGTCTCTCCCTGAAGCTTCAGTGTTTGCAGCGTGACCGTGTTTGCCCAAGGGAGGCCAGCTCCAGAGGAATCAAACTGCCTCTAAGGGTACATGCACATGACTGGAAGCAATTGAGTTACTGAGGCTTAACAAGTTACCTCTAATCAGCTGATGAGCTGTAACTCAATAAGACACAGAGATTTTATTGCTTTTAATTGAACGTCTCCGTCTTTGATAACCTGACTTAACCCTGCACTAGCGACGTTCCCTGAGAAACTACAATAATATATGAGCAGAGAGACATGAACAGGGAGGAGGGGGTTTCATTGCTCCCACTTTCAGTCATGTGAATTAGCTGGCTTGTCTCTGCAGTCTTCTCTAGAGCCAAAGGAAAGAGGAGCTTCTGCGAGGTGGGTTTGAGCACATAAATTAGGCACTTCCTCAGAGTCTCTCTCTGGAGGATCTTACCTCTCTGCATTGGTCGCAGAAGTCATTAGGAAGAATAGCCAGCTAATTTAGGTGCAAATGCTTCTTTTGGGTATTGTGCCTACATGAAATGGAAAGTGGGGTTTTGGAAGACGTTGCCGTATGTGTCTTCTCTGCCAACAAACAATAGATGTTTCCCCATAAGTTGCTGTCCGATGCCAGCAGAGGCTACATATGTATGTATTCACAGGTTTTGGTTTAATTACACTGATCTTTTCATATGACAGAAATTTAATATTTTAATTAAACTTTTTTTACCTCCCCCCAAGTTTTTTTTTCTCCCTAAATTTGGCCTGTACTAAACTCTGAAGTGTTTCAGAGGCAACTGACAGGCAACTTCCCACTTGTCCTGGAAGTGGCAAGTTTATGCTGATTGTTAATAGTGGGAATGAATGGCACCAGGTAAGGCGCAAGCATACCCCACAGTGCTGCCCTCCAGCAGAGCCATCTGCGACAGTGGAAAGGGATTTTTCATTTTTTAGTGATGAAATATGAGGATATCAGATCAGGGAAACCAGATCAGATGTGACTGAGGAATTTGGACACAGAGTAAATTATAATTAGGGTTTTGTTTTTTCTTTCTTCCAGCTGCAAGCTGCAGCTACTGTACTTTCAGACGTTACCAAACTGCACAGTGAAATAACGTCAAGAAGCCATTTCATTTTGTAAATTAGCATTGGCCTTTCCGTCCTCTTGGGCTACGCAACTCCATATTAGAAGTGTTCATCTGCCTTGCTTCTATGCCCCTTCATTGTTTGTGTAATTAGAAAGAGTCAGTACAACTGTGCTTTTGTGGTTTGGTTTTAGTTGCTCTTACTGCTGACTGTGTAGAATATTGCTATATATTACAGTTTAGAAAATCACTTGTATACAAAGGCCTTTCACAAATATCAATTCTGAAAGCTCTTCTATAACTGCATGGGGTAGATGGGTTTAAATTTAAACATTTTGCAGCCAAGTTAAGGGAACTGGTGAAGGTTATGGTAACCCAGGATGGGTTAGGGGAATGTTAACAACAGCAGTGTAAGCAGTTCTCTGCAAAGCTCTACCCATGCAACATGCCTCTGACTTTATGTTTCACAACATATTCAAAGCATGATTCCTACTCATCATCTCTCATATCCTGTTTTTGCAAATACGGAGCCTGTTTCAAACAAACTAGACTTCCCAGTGAAAACTGGGTGAAATACAAGGTTCCATTTTGATTTTCTGGGAAGTTTAACTGTTACATTCAAAATTAAAGTAATAGTAAATAGAAACGGAGAAGTCTGCCATAGTTTGCAAGTGAAAAACTCATACACTCTCACAGTTCAAGTCCTGGTGCCTCAATTCTTGCTGTCTCTATGTGAAAAACAAACATATCTCTGAATGCTTTGCCACTTGAGAAATGTCAGTTTTATCAGCATAGATAGCTCCAGGTACTTAAGAGACCAGTAATGCCCCTCTCCCCCCCAAATCAGAGTTGAATTCATAACACGTTTTTATTATGGTTCAAACTCAAGCTGAATTCTCCTCTATGGGAATTTGCTTGAGGAAAAACATTGCAACTTCACCATCTGTTGCATTAGACAACCGCTTCATTCCCAAACCCCAGTCTCCCCCGTTGCCTCCTTCTCGCCCGCCTCCCTGCAGTTCATGCAGCACATTTCAAAGGCTAAAAAAGCAACACTGAAACTTCTTTACCCCAGAAACTCTACAGTATGCCCTGAGGAGACAGCTTCTCCTTTGGGGGCAAGTCCCTTTAGTTTTAATTCCCATGCACGCTTATTTTCCTTCTCTTCTCCCATACCGGGACTAGACGCTGGTGTTCATCGTTTCTCTCCATGGGTTATCCTTGCTCCACTTTTAAAATCTCGAGTGCTCTTCAGCAGATGTGAGAGCCTCAGGCTCACTTGCCCTCTGAGCCACAGAGAAATCCTGATTATACAGAACCAGATATTATGTGTCAACAGCAGGCATTGTAGGATGGAAGAGTATTTTCAGCAATGAGCTGCTAAACCTGTAAAGACTTCTAATTGAATTGCTAAAATCCCGCAAGGGAGGGCTGGTCAATGCAACATGGTTCCCTCCAAAGCTGTTTTTCCATTCCTAGTGTTTCTCTTTTTAAAACCTGTTTTCATTTTCCTGGCAGCAATTCTATTCTCTAACTCTATTACTGCAGTTTCTCTTGAGCGGTTATTCGGATTAAGTAGTTTGATTAAAATTCTTTGCCATTAAGCTCTGGAGTTTTCAGCCGTGTAAAAGGTAGAGGATGATGAAAGAAGGGGAAACACCTGTAGCCCCCAAAGAAGTGCTTCCTGCCTCAACTTGCTGATACAGAGAGCAATGCAGATCCCTTTTTCTGACCAACACACTTCAACACCTGAACTGTCTTTTGTCAGAGACCATACTGGAAATAAATGTCTGCTGCTCCCATGGTCTACAGCCTATGACTACAGTATCACAGCGTTAGGTACAGTGACTCCTACCTGCTAGTACTAACTGCTGCTGTGCTACATGTTGTAAGTACCTGTCGGTGCCATGAGTGCTCTTATGGGAATCGTGGTGCTGAATTCCTAGAGAAAACCTAGGACCAATATAAAGATATTCAGACTCCAGAAGTGAAATACTTCTACCTCTGTGGCCTTCCCCTGTATCTGCAACAGGCAGCATATAGCCACTTTCTATATTAATCCACTTTTATGTTGGTATGCCTACATGAAAATAAATTATATTACAGCAGCATAACACTGAAATAAAGCAGTGGTGAGCCAGGCTTCATACCTCATAACTCAATTCACTCACACCCGCCCTTCAAGTATGTCTGTGTGTACATGTATATGCATCTATACACGTATATAGTGTGCATGTTTGTGTATTTGACTCTGTACATAAATATTTATATGCTTTTCTAGTTTGAATACTTTATCAGGAAAAAATATACTGAAGTTAAAGCTAGGACAGTCTCATTACAAAATACAAATATTTGTCACTCTTCCGTGTGTCCACTTGTTTGAGCTGGGCATAATCCTTTCCCCCACTTTTCATCTGGCTTAGGATGAGAAGCATTTTGTTCATATATGACAGTTTCAAGGAATTCTTAAAAGAAGAACTTAGTAGGAGCAGTAGATGTTGTCAGTTATAATAATATCCATAGACACAAACTCCAGAAAATGTTTAACAGCACAGTTCAGGTAGGTGTCATCTAAATTGTCCTATGGAAGTCACTGTTTCTCTGCAAATGCATTGCAATGATGGGTTCTTGCACACTTGCTGCTAATCTTTTGACCGCTGAAGTCTTTCTGCTTATTTGTCTTTGTTTCAATTAGCCAATGTTGACAGCTCTCTAACAGTGGAAAGATGCACAGTTGCAACTGGTACTAACATACAAGGGAATTCAGGCACTTTTGCATGGAAATGACGCATGAATGAGTACACCCATCAATGCTTGCAGGGGCTATCTCTACGCTATCCCTAGGAGCAGGCACGAGAGTGGTGTAGGACACACTTCTAATTTATACTCATGGAGAAGAGCACTTAATATCCAAATTCTGTGCTCCATTTGCCTATATCACAACAGTGAAGATTTTTATGTTGTCAATAACACCCACGGTACCTTGTTTCATGCCTGCTTAGGCCCATCTAAGATATATTTTGTGTACCGAGCTTTGGTTTTTGAGATACGTGGTAGAAGAATCAGTTGAAGAGGTTAATCTATGGCTGTATGTCCCCACTCACAATGCAGGCATGGCATATTTAGGCCTATACTGAGGGACAATACCGGTTCAAGTCTTCAGGCATTCATCGCTGCTGTGCCTTGGACATTTCCTCAACTCTACTGGTAAATATAGCTTGACTCAAACTCTATGAACACACAGTGAGCCTAAATGAGTAGTTGGGTTTTGCCCGTGCTTGAAAGGCAATTTTGATGTGTAGCCAGGACGAGAGGTTTCTGGACACAGAAATCCTAGGGCTGTAGCCTAAAATGATTGAAACCTGCTAAAAAAAGAGGAAGTAGAAATGTGTTTTGCTATTTGTTAAGACCCATATCCCCCTGCCATCAAGGCTTTGGTCTCTGAAGACCTTCTGAATTACCAATGACTGCCAAATACTACCAGAGGCTGGGATGCCAGCCCACACACTCCTTGCATAGCTACACCACCTGGAAAGGCTGTTGGCAGAAGGGTGGCACTAGAGCTGCTACTGTCCTTCAGAGTTTCATTCAAAGAAGAGATGTGACAAGCAGCTTTGGCAACTCTGAGGCTGCTCTACAGTCCTGCTGTCCTGCAACCTCAACATTGAGTAGTTACCTTGACACTCCATAAGTGTTTTGACAATGAAAATTTGAGGCTTTGCACACAAAATCAGCAGCACACAAATACACATACCAGCTTAACCTTCAAAATCATGAGACACATTAAAGCATCGCCAGTGAAGGTGCCAGGCAGCTGGATTGCAGTCTTTTTAATTTTCAGTGCTGATATCTGAATAAAAAAGAGAAAATATTGTACTTTTTTTTAAAGCCCAGGGGAGCTTAGGATACTAGCATTAAAAAAAAATAATTATAGAATCACAGAGTGGTTTAGGTTGGAAGGGACCTGTGGAAGTCATCTGGTCTACCCTCCTGCTCAAGTAGGGTCATGTGGAGCAGGTGACCTGTTTGAACATTTAATCAAATTCTTTTTTTTTTTTTTAAGGTTTTGCATTGAATTTGCAGCAGGTGACCCTCCGAGCACTTAACAGAATTTAGATAAGCATCCAAGAGTTCAGAATTCTGACTGAAGAGAAATTTACTTTCTCTGAATCTTGGTAAACCAATCCTACTGAAAAATCTCATGAAAATCACTTATTTTGTCACAATGAACCAAAATGCAATAGAAATTCATTTACTGAATAGCTCTCCACCTTTTTTACCAGAATTTGAAATGTTGCTGGCCTCATTCCTCAAAATTTTGATCACTTTTTTCCTTGATATTTCTGAGAGTTCCTATTTCTTCTGTTCTTTGAACTAAATTGATGAGAACAGTCTTTATTTGGCTCTGTTGGTATTTTCAGGTATGGATAAATAACAAAAGGACAAATGCACACATGAACCAAATCTTTTCATAATTGAAAATGGGTTTAGTTTCAGCTTTAGGTTAATATTAAGGTCATTTCTCATTTTAGGTAAACTGTTTATTTCCACTAATCAAACACCAATCTTAGTGTCAGCCAAAACCTAATCTGAATGTGAGCTTTTCCCTCAACAAGAATAATTTTTCTGGGAGCTTATGGATTGAGAAGGAGCTGCAGTTCATTAGCATTCTCCTGCATTCACAACCACAACTTTCTGCAAGTTTCAATTACTTTCAGGTAACACAGTTCATTCATGGCCAAACAATAGAGAGATTAGTCTAAGTCTCCAATGTATATAGGCAGTACACTTGCTCCGAAAGTAAAACAGGGTAGGGGAAAGGCATAGGAACCAACACTGTCTAGTAACTGCATGATTGTCTTGACAGCATTATTAACTTTTCAGAATCTAATGGAAAGCAACAAGGTGAGGAGGTGCAGGGTGACAGCAGAAGACAATATTAAACACATCAGAGGCCTGGAGAGTGTAGTGTTTTCAACGTGCTGCTTGTCTGAACTAATGGCAGTACTTCTTAAATCTGTTTCAGAGCAGAACAGATTTATTCCTCACTTTGGGATCAGACATCTAGCAGGAACAGGATGTGTTCCTTCAAAATTTTCAAGGCAAAGTCACCAGATCAGATAAATCAGTATAACTCCATTGTGGCTTTAATTCAATTGCACCAGTGCCTGAGCATCTTGCCCTTGAATATTGGAAGAAGGAAACTCTTCCCTCTCAATGATTTTATCAACTAGATAGATAGGATGAAAGAAAGGAGATATTACTGTCTGTAATAAAACTCACTTATTACAGGCAAGTAATTAAGGGATAAAGTCATAGAGAGCTACATTTTCTTCTTCACCAAGAAATCTCTTCAGCAGAGTTGGGGAAGACATCAGGGAAATGGTTGCAGCACACTAATTTACATGGTCAGTCACAGACAAGTAGTATCTTAGAATTGCTCTTATGCTTGGTGTCCCCTAAAGGACTTTCCATGGCTGGAAGGCTGATATAAAAGAGGTTTGTTGTCTGTGCTTTCTCCTTGAAGTGGAGAAAGAAGGTGACAGATGCAAACTCCCGTTGCAGTTAATTTGCACTGGGGAATTCCCTTTGGGTATAAGCAGCAAAGACACCAATCTTTTTCACAGGTATTGTGAAGTAAAATAAAAATAATAAAAACTTTGCTCTGAACTTTTTTCCAAAGGAAAGCCTAGGAAGTCAATGAGAGTATGGTTTGGAACCCAGTTTTGAGGGTGTTTCTAACTCTCCTGTTCATGAAATTGCCCTTCCTCCTTATTTTATTTCTTATATCTTTGTTCCTGGTTATGGGAGTACCTTGTCGTTCTCCAAAACAGTTTTGTGCAAAATAAAAAAATACATGATGACATTTTGTCAATCCAATACAGATACAAAGGAATGAGATGTTAAAACAATAATTCTATGACATGTTTAGAGACTTCTTGGCCACTACTGTATTTGTGTCCTGATATTCTTCAACACAACTTCCCTTCAGTTCAGATCACAGGAACATAGATTTTAATCTCCGCTACAGACTCTTCCTATTAATCTTTTGGTTTGTTTATGTCTGCTTATATTTAAAAGACTTTGTCTCTTCTTTATGTAAACTCTTTTAAATTTCCTCTTGACTTCTCTTTTTCGCTCTACTGCCAGTCATTGACCCTGTTATCAAGGTCACTTTATGCAGTGATAAGTGCATTCTTTACAGCTATCTGAAATACCTCACTAAAACCAAGTTATATTTTGACCATTCCAGTTCCATATCCACTTGATCCTGCGATAGTATCATGTGCTTAAATATATCGAAACCCACCCTAAATGGGATGACACTTTCTGAATTTCAGTTCACTTACATCCATTTATTGTACACAGGGTCTATGTCTGGCATGTTACTTCCCACTTGTCAGAAGGAAACTTCTGTTTGAGGGCAGCTTTGATGGTCTTAATACCGGTTTTTATTCTGCGCTGAAACAGAACTAGGACTCTTCAAACATTCCTACAGAAGTGAAACTGTGCCAAAACAGCTATTATCAGACCAGGATGCCTTTGTTTCAGGAAGCCTGCTAAGTATATTTAATATTTTCCCTTTATAATCCTAGCTGCTGACAATATGTGACTCTGTGGAGTCACAGATAAAATACACAGTAAACCACAAGGTAATACTCCTTTTCAAATGTGGACAGGTATGAGAACCCTAGTGCTATTTCACCATCCTACCAGAACCCCTCACTGCAGTTTGCATAGGAAATGATGGTAACAACACCCTTGTCAGCACTCCTTCTTGTCCAAGAAGATAGTTTCTCTTCTTGCTTTGAACAGGAGCTCTGCCTATTGGTAGATTTCAAAAGATTTTGGATCTGCTTATTGCAAAAATGAGACAGCGATTAAGGGGTAACCTAGAGTCAGGTGGCAGTGGTTTGAGAGTGTCACAGCTGCATGAACGGCCATGCTGTATAAGAACCCCACTTTTTAAATGACCACACCATTTAAAAGAGCAAAAGAGAGGAAGGAGAATAGGAGAATGGGAAGCAAAGGCTCTTTCCCACAGAAAAATAAGACCAGTTGAGCACAAGGGTAAAAGCTACCATGGCCCTGTCAGTGACCCACAGTTGCCAGGAGCTGGATCTTAAGCAGTATCTTAAACGGGGTGAGGTAAGTATAGTTTTGTGTTCTGCCTCATGGTGACAGTTCCCATTACAGGAAGGGGGAAGAATGTGCTCATCAAAATGTGCAGGCACCTCATGTAAAAATTGATGTTTGGAATTGTGGCATTCTCTGCAACCTGTTGGCAGGGATTTGGAAATTGCAAAACCAAAGCCCAGTGGGGCAGCCATGGATGGCTGATGGCCTGCATAAGCCGGAACATCCCTCTGGTGCCTTCTGCCAGCTGTTGAGCAGTGTTGCTGCTGGGATCTCTGGAAGCTGATTGGGTACACCAGAAGAACCACAGAATGGAGCACAAACCATGGACTTCTCTGTCCAACCTTCTGCTTCATACTTGCAGAGAAGGGACCAGCTCTACCAGTCTTCCCAGGTGGCCTAGGTTGGAAGATGAATTCTTCCTGAAAAGAACATGACACCAGACTACAGTGGTTGCCATGAGAGAGAAACCCTGTGGTCAGTGAGATAACTCACAGCCTCATTTATCTACCTACATCACTGGAAATGTCTGTTAAACTGCCATTCCTCAGGAAGAAATGAATAACAAAGAAGGAAAATGGCCAAGCTCAACAGCACAAATGATATAATTGCAGAGCATGTTAAAGAGGTATTATTAAGTGAAGTGGGCTGGATGATTTACCTGAAATCTGCTCAGTGAAAATTTACACTGAGAGACATGGGACAATGTCAAGGTTAATCATCTGCATGGCTTGTCCATAGCAAACTCTCCCTGCATAGACATCTATCTGCTCTTTAAAAACAGAGAAACTGTAGAGTGTAATCAGGGAGGAAGAATGAAAGACCAGACTCTCTGCATCATATATTTAACACAAAAAGTAATATTTTAAATTGCCACACGTTACTAATGAAACTATGAAGCTAATAGAGTGTAAGGAGAGCAGCACATCATCTCCTACATGAAGGTTGCATTTTAAAGCACCCTAGGGTATATCTTTACATGTAAGAGATTGTAAAACCTAACTAAAAGGTGTTTTATAAGTCAAAAATATTTCTGTACTATTACATTGATCATTAAAGATGCAAAAGACTGTTCCAGAGTATTGGATTTCTTGAAGCCAATTTGACATCACTCTTTATGGCTGGTTTCATATTTGTCAGGGAAAATAAGATCAATACTGGCAAAAGTTCCCTGAATTATAAAATTCAGCACAATGCCAGATGCATCTGGTCAAAAAGGGCAATTATATTATTTGGATTCTTGATGGTGTTAGAGAAACAGAAGTTTCACACAGCCCATTTCATGGAGACATCCGTGTTAATTCCACTGTTTACAGCAATTGCCAAATTCAGTTCTGGTTTAAAAAGGCTTAAGCATTTGGAATTAATTAAATGCCTGTAACGAGTTAAAATGTATTTTGTAGGTTACCTTGTCTTCAGAAAAATCAATTTTATTATTCACATTTCTGCATAATTGATATTCAAATTAGAAGAACTGTTATCTTGCAATAAATGGCTGCCTTCAAAATATTCACTGGACATTAGGAACCAAGGAACACAAGAATGTAAGATGGGGCAAAGACCTTGGATATTGCTATGACAGAATTATCTTAAACATTCAGAAAGTATTTTGAAGTAATTTTCAGTTAGGAGTTATTGAATGGTTTAACGGTTTAGGTGTATATAAGAATTTACAGAATTATAGTGTAAATTCCCTGTTTAAAAGGGAAAAAATACATTTTTGTTTTAAAAGATATTTGTAAAAAATTTTGACCATACAAAACAAAACTTTGGAGGAAAATCCCCCACTGAATTTGACATAAATTGAAAACCCCACTGTTTCTGTTACTTTTAAAATCTTCCCCAAGATGCAGAATTTAGGATTTTGGTAATGCAAATGATGGTGTTTGTTTATCATGTTAGGCCTGAGTATTTGAAGTCCCATTCCAGATAATATATGGGTAACAGAGAACAGTGAGAAAACATCCCTGTGGAAAACAATGTTCCCTGTGGAGGCTGTTTTTCCCATAGAAATAATTCTCAGCTGTCGTGCCTTAAACACACATGCAGTGGTCAACCAGGGAGAAGCCTCATACTAAAAGCAAGGAAGCACTTGGGAATGATTTGTTCTTTCAGCCTTCTGCTACAGAGGGTGATAAAGGATGGATGAATCTGGGGACGTTTAACAGTTAGGGGTCCTTGACTGTATAATATACAGATTGAGCCATATCTGAACCCTGTTTAAGGTAGTTCTAGCAGTGGAGGGCTGGTCCCACACACTTTACTTTTGTGCAATCCTCTCAGTTACCAGTTTGTCCCTAAAATCACGGTGGGTGAGAGGGTTGGCATACTTCAAAGCAGGTTTCTGCTTGTAATTTCTAGCATAATTTTGACTTCTTCATTCCAGCTGAATTATGCGGAGGGGCTTCATCCAGAGTGTGAAACCTTTCTGCCTGCATGCGTGAGGCTGAAGGCCACCTCTGCCCAAAGCTCTGCACTCTAGGCCTCAGTATTTGTACAACAGGGGTCATACTTTACATAAAGCTAAGGAAATTGCCTTTTAAAGATAAAGCTTCATTATAAGCAAACAGTCAATTCCTTTGTCCCTTTACGTGTCCCCAAAAGTCGCCAAAGAAAATGTGGCTGCGGTCAACACCAGCTCTAAGGTGGGCAAAGGATTTCCTTTTCAATGAGCAGTGACACCTGGAAGAGGCAGCTCTTAGCCATGCCCTAAGAAGGTGTGAGGTACCACATCATAACTGAGCTGTGTTTCTGGTCACAGACCCCTTTCTCAGGAAAGCTGTGTGATTAAAGATCTAATTACATTGTTTTCCCTATACTTAGTCTGTATGCCCTGACCTGACATTAGAAGTCTAATTTGTTTAAGCAAATGAAAGATGTCTGTCCCAGCTAATTCATATCTGGCAACGCTGGTGTAGAAATTTTTCAGAGAAAACATTGCTTCTCTCTTCTTGCCAGAGGCAGGTAAATGTCATGCGAGTGACAACGTGATTGCTGGTTCTGGGTTAAGAATGAGGTGGGTGAGGCTGAGACCCTACTATGGAAGCACAGGGGACAAAATGTCTTAGCAGTAACAAGCATGTTGCAAACTTTCTGCACCACGAATGCCAACGTTTCAAGGCTACATGAAATTCAAGGGAAAAGGTCACTAGGAAGAGTCGATTGTGGAATTTGAATGACCCTTTTCTGAGAAACTCTATCTCATAAAAAAAGTTTAGCTTTCTATCTGAGAGATTGTGAGTGAAACGAAATCAGATCTTATAGTTGGCCATTTTTCTCTTCCCCTCTTCTCTAACAATAAATACAAGGAAATTCTGTTAAATTCCATTATGATTTCTCTTTAGTTGTGGCAGCCTGACTCTCTGCCAAATCTCCTGTTGGCAAAATTCCACTATGCAACCGGAGAAATCCATTGGTTATATGAGCAGAAAGCTTGGCTCATAATCCCCAGTCATAAACAAATGTAATTGCAATTTCTGAGGTGTGCCCAAGATGAGGGAGGTTATCAAAGTGCAGCACTAGAAGTAATGCTGCTATTTTAGATAGGAGTTTTAATATCTTTTGTCTCTTCAAACCTAGTAGGAGTGAATAAATAAGTAAATATTTGAAAGTCAGGAGAAAAAAGGGGGCAATCCTTTTCATTTCATGAAATTGCACAGGACAAGAGACCTTTCTGGAGGGAGAGGGAGGGAAATGTTAACTATTGTTCATAGAAGTGGGAATTACCCCTCTTAAGAACTGAAATATGGCATGTCTAAGAAAGAAGTCCTTCCAGAAGGTCCACACACGTTGAAGTAAAGAACTCAGTGTTAATTTAAGCTGAAATGCCAGCAATTATTTCTGCTCCACCACCAGCAAATGTCTCATTTAGCCGTATGACTTTTTTCAATATTAAAATGCAATAAAGAATATGTTGGGGATCTATAAGTCTGAGGAGACAACTGAAAGCAAAACATGTTCCAGGTTCTTCTTCTCCTATCCTTTTATTCTGCAATGCTGTCTGAAAGCAGGGTGGTGGGAATAAGCATTGTATTTTAGCTATATTTGCAAATGTGGAACCAAGTTTTTGTTGTAGGGGGATTTGGACTTGTTCTATGAAAAGGTACTTTGAAAGCTTTGAAAGCAGGGCTACGATGAGGCCCTCCTAGTGTCACTAAATGGCACAGCATCTTGCACCAGCCCGGTGACTCCCAGTAAGAGACTACTTGGAGTTACTACAATCTTTTCACCTCCAGTTAAAGATTAGCTGAATCATATTAGCAGTAGAAAAAGAGAAAAGATGGAAGCTTGCCTAGCTGTTTCAGGAGGCTGGAAATTTAAAAGAGCAGTAGGGTATCTGCAATTCTCCTTGAGTTCCAAAAGACATTTGAGTTCCTGCATTTCTCTATCACATATGGAATAGGGCTCATATGGAAATGTTGCTCATGCTAGTGTATAGCTATTTTCCTGCAGTTATTTTATTTAAACAATTGTGTTAGTCTAAAAAGGTGTCTTTTCTCCTTTTTTCTTTTTACTGTCATTTAGTTTAAAGGTTTGACTGGTGTAAACATCTTTATCACCATTCATCTTACACGTTAGTGTCCAGATAGAAGTTTAAAAATGATACAATATTAAGAAAGAAATAAAAACATCACAGAAGAAGAATGAAAGGAATATGATTCTATAGGCCATCAGACTCTGATTTGTCCCTTTTATTTGCACTAGTAGTATGGTATAGTAAAAAGCATGTAGATTTGGAAAAGAGTACTGAGATACTAAAACCCAGAGATTGACCAGTGAGGGTAAATGAGAATTTAGGATTTCGGAACTGAAAAAGTAATTAATTTGGAATGTGAGGAAGTTGCAAATGAGAAGGAAGAAGCAGAACAAAGATGGACGTCTGTGTTTTGTGTAGTCTCTGTGTCACTATTATCTGAACACTTCACAACCTCACCATAAGATGAATTAGTTCATCCTACCATGCTCCTGAAAATTGACTGATGAAAACTTAACTGGACAGTGGAAATGAAAAAGCTAGGAAAGAGAACACAGTGAACTATTCACTATCTTTTTTGGCTTTATGTAGTCAAATTTTGACATTACAGTGTATGCCCTGAATAAACAGTTGGATGAGGAGGAACTATTCGGAGCAAATTTTGCTTTATTGACACTTAATATTTTCTGTTGGGCTGTGTTCTACTGAATTCAGTCTTCTGTGGAAGAATCAGTTAAGAATTTGCCTCCTCTGTTTTCTAGATTTTTTTTCCAACTCTCTGCCTCTTAATAATGGTCAGATTCCACATTTGGTCTCATCATTTCTGAGGGCATGGCTGAAAAAACTTTCATCTTGTGAAGGCAATGTGGAGGCGCCACCGCCTCTAATAAAAGCATGCGAGGACTGGATGCCCTGGCCTTTCCTCCTGAGACCCACAGTGCGTGCACCCTCCTCATGCACCAGACTCACGCCTAATCCTATGATATCCTGATTACATGAAATGAACAACATCCAGGCAGGAGACAAGAGGGTCCACTTCTAGTCAGGTGATATGGGGAGAGAGTGTAGCAAAGAGGAGGCTCCCAGAAATAATTTAGCTATCTCCCACCTCACTCCACGCCCATTTCTGAAATCTCTTAGGATGAAATCGCAGGCTGGGTTATCTGCTCTAATGGTCATGCCCTGCCCAAGGGCTATATGGAGATCATGGAATGAAGCATATGCAGCACCATGGCAGTGGTTCCTTGCATTAGCTGGAATAGAAGAACTGAAAGCCGTATTATCCTTGACTTTGAGGATTGTCCCTGGATGAGGGTTTGAACCCTGCTGGTCATGCAGTGCTGCTAAATATGCAAAATTTTGTTACACTGACAGAACCTATGCTACGAGGCAGAGGACTTTGTTTCTCAGAGTCATCAGTCTAATAATGTTCATCAGCACTGAACAACTTTGAGGTAGAAGTGTCATTTGTTTCATTTTTTAAAAAAAAAAGATTGTTGCCTTAAGAATGTTAGAAGACAATCAGTGTCTGCCTCCTGTAATCATCTTTTACAGGAGAAATGACACATCCCAATCAGATGTTCTTTGGGGACGAGACCTCTTTATCAAAACACTTATTGGAGTGGATCATTGGTCCTAGAGACTACCTAAAGAATACAAATCTGCTCGCACCGTAAAAACATTCCTGTTGAAAGCCTTATGCAGCCCCTGGCTGGCTTGAACGCAGGTTTGCTCTCCTGCAATAAGTGGAACTTTATTCTGCAATTACGTTTCTGGAAGTTTCTGTGTACGTTGATCAACAAAACCTCACAGCAATCTCCTGAGGTCACTAGTTGTACCTTGCTGGGTCCCCACTAGGGATACAGACACTGAAGTCACTGGGGGTCTCTGGGGTCTCAGGAACTGAATTGCAATGAGTAGCTCCCCAATCCTGGCTGAATACTCGCATCTGAGACATTTTCACTTATAGCATGCTGAATGTCTCTAAGCTGTTTTGAGTACCTTCTGTGAGAGCATCTGCTCCATCCCTATCACAGGACTGAAACCTTCATATAAAAGAGGGAAGGCAATGGCAAGTGTACGACAATAGAGGGGTGAAAAGAGGGAGAGAGGAAGGAAGACCAGGAAAAAAGGGAGAAAAAAAGGGGAGGATGAAAGGTGTGAACATGGTGAGAGAAAAAACAAAAACCAGGAAAAAAGGAAGATGAGATGTTCTGAAGCTTTTAGAGCCACAGCACAGGTTTTCCCTGGAGGATTTGTCCAGTTGTTGTAGTTGGTGAATTACCCCATGTTTAAAACTTCAGAAGTTTCAGTTGGTTTCTGGCCACACAATAGCTGGAAGCAGCCTAAGATTAGTGAAGATCCTTGTTCTTTCCACGTGTAGGAAGAAAGGCTTGAGCCTGTTGATAGAGGAAGACTGATGATTTTTTTCCTTTGCCTTTTTTTCAACAAAAATTAAAGATAAAAATTGCTGTTGCAGACACATCATTAAATAACAGCTCAGTCACCTGTCTCTACTTTCATCAGATCACCATAAATTCTACCTAAGGAAAGGTGTATGGTAGATCTTGATACAGAATATTGATGGAAGAACAAAATACCATTAAAAACTTGCTTTGTCACTGTGCTTCAGGATGCTCCTCTTCGTTGTAATGCTTTTAAGTACAATTGAGTGTAGTACCATATTAATATCAGATAGTAACTCTAAGCGAAGACTGCATCCTGCCCCCAGAGCACTTAGCGGTATTGTGCTTTCTATCTGTAAGTGATATGAGCCAATATACGACATGAGAACACCACATTATATCATGCCATGGTGACACTGTGTTACACTACCACCACCACACTGAGATGCAGTGCCGTGGTGTTATCATGTTGTTGAGCTTAGTCCTGAAAATAAACTCTCTAAAGGTTACAATTATAAATAGACCTGGTACACTGCCTTATCCCCTCCATAGCCTGAGCTGAGGGATAGCGCCTGGTGCTCTCAATGAAATGAGATTGATGGCATATTCCCAGCCACCAGGCCCTGTGTTTTGCCAGCTGTATGAGAAGCTGGATGTTTCATGTGTTGGAATCTGGGATGGATTCTGTCTATACTAGAGAGTGGTATTGTTTTAACTAGCTCAGTAAAGATCTAACAAGTGTTTGGTCTCAGTACTCTTAGGGAGAGGTCTCATGATGGGCAGAACCACCCACTGTGTGCAGTGTCAGATGACCAGAGCAGTAATACAGCTCAGGTCTTGTTGTCTGCTTTGCCAATGTCACAGCTGTGGAAATCCCTGGTTGCTGCTGCCGGGGGAAAGAGTAAAAGGCACCTAAAAGCAGATACTGCTGCAGTGATGGCTCCTGACAGAAGCAGTAGCTGCTGACTGCTTCCACAAGGCTTCACTCTCTGGCTCCCTCTCCTAGTTATGCCTTTTTTCTCTACCTGGTCCTGGCCCCTATGCTAGAGGTAGCAGGTTTTGGTCTTAATTGAGAAGCTATAAGCCAGCTCTGAATTACGTACATCAACACCACACAGTTTCACTGAAAGATCACAGTGTGTTTAATTAATACCAGAACCCTCAGTTCAATATCTATAGGTACTAAAAGTTAAATGAGTAATAGATAATCTTAAATTTGCATTCATATCATACACTCTATCTGCATATTAATTTTGCACATAACACTCTAGGAGACAGAATATCAGATAGTTTTCCAAAATGAAGGCATATTATATTATCTAATGTAGAGTTCCATGAAATGTTGCTCTCCCCAGAAACTCCATCTGACTTAAATAGGAACACTACTGTCCATGAACTAAGGAAGAACAAAAGACTGCAAATAAAGATAACAGTTCTATGATATGTCTGATCTGGGGAGTGATATCCTCTAATGTGGCTACTGGGAGAGCTGTTTGATTTAATTTTATTTAACATATTCATTAATGCAAGAACATAAACAGCTTAGAAATTAAACAATGTGAATATATTATAGGAAATAATAGAGCAGATGGAAAAATAATACAAATTGGCTTGAGCTCTGATTTGGGAAAACACTTAAGCAGTCACTTTTATTCAGGAAAATGTCAAATTTTAGGAATATATGTCTAGAGCTGGTGATGGCCAGGATATTGATGGAAGATATTGCACAATGACACGTCTTTTTGTCATATGTCCTTGTGAGTGCAATTTACCACAGGAATGAGAGGAGGGGAGGAGTTATTTTCCCCTTAGCTGTGAAATCTGATGCTGTAATTTTGACTTAAAACTCAGGATTACCATTAAATGTCTTTTTAAACACTTTCTTCAAGGGGATTTTTTCATGACTTGAGTTCTCAGGATATTTGGAACCAGAGCAGGAGAAAAGCTACATCAATTGTTAAATTTGAAGAAAATTAGTCATAATACAAATATGCAATGAAAATGAGAAAAAGAATATATTGAGAGGCCTCAACAATAGGGAACATTAATGAGATATTATATTGCACTGCAATATAGATACCAAGGAACAGTGGGATTTCACACTTTCCTTAGAAAGGTCATTTACCAAGCAAAAAGCAGCAGTTGCCCTCCCACACCACTGTGATGAAACCACAACATGGACTAGTGTATTTCTTTTAGTGGGCCAGGTGGAGACAAACTACAGAGGACTCCACAAAGAGGACAATCTCTCCCCCAAAAACCCTGGGTATGTTAATGGGAACTGATCACTCACAAACTTTGCCGATGTTAGTATGTGGGTAAGAATGATAAGCACCTAGCATAAGGATCAGAATTTCAAATGATTCAGTACACTGGGGAAAAAAAAAAAGAAATCATAAAATAATATTTAATAAAGGCAAGAATGAAGTGTTCCATAAAGGAAGTGAAAATTAGATGGACAAACACAAAATGAAGAATAAAGTGCTTGTGGAGAAGAAGATCTGGATGTTAGTAAAAGCCAATATGCAATGTTGCTATGAAAAGATAAATTTGATTATGGAATGTGTAAATCTGCAAGTTAAGGAAAATAATTATTCCAGTACCTTACAACAATGAGTACTCAGCTGGAATACTACACTCTATTTAGCACATCACTTTCAGAAATGCACAGATGTACTATCAGGGGTCCGGGACAGTAGAATTAAACTGATCAGAGGTTGAGAAATTGTGCAATAGAGGGAAAGTTGGGAGAATTGGATTTTTTTTATTCTAGAGAAGCTTGAATTTCAGAAGGCTGTTTCAAAGGGTGACAAACTGTTCTCTACATTCATAAACAACAGCACAAGGAATAATTACTTTGACCTGCAGCAAAAGAGATTTTGGTTCGTAATTAGGAAAAGGTTCTAACTAAAAGGAGAGTTAAACACTGGATCAGTGTACCAAAAGAGTTTTGTAGCATCTCCATCCATGGACGTCTTTAATATCAGGTTATACAAACATCTTTCAAGGATAATCAAGATATCCTTGATACTGCTTCCAGGGAGGAAGAATAAAAACATCATGAGTCCCCTTCTAGTGTCTACTGATACAATTTCTAAAAGGTCTAATCATGACACCATTAAAATGCTTGCAGGAAAACGCTGAAAGAGAAGAGGCATACACCAATAGGTGGTTTAATAGCTCTTTTCCATTTTACTCACTGTGATTTTCAACTTTACCTTATTGAGCTTGTTTGGCGTTCTTAAGGATGACTAGCAAATTCACACACCATTTTAGTACAGTGAATGTCTATGAGTGTACAGAACAACAATAGCATTCTATATCAGAGTGGGCTAAATTATATAAAAAATAGTAATTCTTCAATATGAAGAAGGGGGTTCTCTCATATAACACGTGAACATATGGGAAGAAGCAAAGAGATATCTCACAATTTCAGTGTAGCTATGTAACACCATCTGCACCTCTCTTCCTAGAAAATCCTGGAATTAGCTCAGGAAGGATAAATTGGAACAACCAGTGGTAGAAGACCTACAGATGTGCTTGTGGCTATAAAATGATGAGAACAGAACAAAAAAATATTTCTGGTGTGAGTATGATTGAGTTTGTTACCCATATTGACAAAATTTGAGGAAGTTACTTGCATGCATCTTCTAAAAGGTAAATGACTTGCAGTCATCGGAAGAAGAATTCTCTGCACAGGGCTCTCTGTAGTTTCTGAGCTTCTGGAAGCATTATGGGATAGTTTCTTGGCTGCAGCAAATTGTCCTTCTATTGACTGTAATGGAGCTGTGTCATGTAAGTTGCTGAGACTGACATTAGGACTGGCTAAAGATATAATGCCTTTTGACTTAATGTGATTTCTACTTACAGTCATTTATCTTTACATACAATCTAAAAATACAAGCATTTATCTATTTATGTTTTCCAAATCAAGTCACTTTGTACTTTTACTGGGCTCTCTTAATACTTTTGCCAAGATCAAATAAAGAATTAAAAGGGTCAAAGAATAAAAGGAACTAATGTAAAACTTCCTGTGTAGATCTTTGGAATCTGAAACCAAATGCCAGTTCCAATACTTGTAAAATGCTACAGGGCATGGCAACAAAGGTGAGTGACCCCAGGATAAAGCAAACCCC
>WAAD01012706.1:1156-18126 GCA_013389945.1 Fregata magnificens
CCTTAGTGGTTTTAATATCACAGCAGGGCATCAGTGCAACACTGCCATGCACCTGTGTTATGGTAAGTGCCTAAAAGCCCGAAGTCCAAGATTCATGGCACTACATAAAATAATTGTGTAAAGGACCCCCTGGTCTAAAATGGCCGCCATCTACTATACAGATGAGCCACACCATGGAAGAACTAGAAAGAATGCAAGAATAGAGAAGATGCTAGTCAAAAATGTAAAATAGCTTTCATAAAAGCAGCAATATAAGACTTCTTGAAAAGACTTCTTGAGAAAAGTGACAAAGGAGAATGGATATAATAGAGACATGTAAAATCATGAGTGCTATGGAGAAAGATCTCATCATACAGGGGTAGTATTTTTTCACACATATCATAAAGGTACCCAGAAGTTAGATAAATTCACTGAGAAATAAAGGAGGAATTTATTGTTGATTTTAATTTCTAAGCTTTTGTGCTTTTTATGCAGTAGGGGGATTTTGGGTCAAAAACATCCCCAATGTATGTCATCTCTGGTCAGACCTAGAAGTCTCACATTCGTTGAATATGACAATGGATGAAGCATTCCCTTTTCCTTTGGACAAGGAGCTCAAGTACCACAGGTGTGTGCAACCAGTATGTCAGCAGGTGGTGTAAATGCTGATGATTTAAAAGACACTGACCCTAACAAATAATGGAGGAAAACCACTATGTGTGGGGGGAAGATGGGAAGACTGTCTTAGGAAGATAATCATCTGACAGCTGTACTTGGTCAACTGAAGGAGGCTGATCAGGCAGTAGAAATGGGCAGAGGCATACTTCTCATTTTCCTTTCTTCAGCTATCTACATTGTGAAGAAGATAAAGGAGGGAGAAAGCTGACCTTTCTGAAGTGCAGGAAGAGTAGTCCAGGAAAGCTGGGAGATGGGTGAAAATGGGCTAGGAGGCACTAGGGAAATGGTTTTTTTGGTTGGATTTTTCTTTAATCCTTCCTAAACCATTGCCCTTTCTCATGAATAACAAATGTGTAGAAAAAATATGTACTCTTTGCAAAGCCTTCATGTGTTTCTGTATGTTCACATGCTTCAAACAAGTACCTCATGGGCTATCTAATCTGGGGGGTTTCCCTCTCCCAGGTCCATAAGATAAAACGCCCACTGATATGGCTAAAGGCTGAAGAGATGGGACTGGGCTCCCTGTACCTGACCACCATGGAGACTTGAACTCCAGTGCTAAGGAGAGATTCTCTGTATCCTCAGAGTGAGTTCAGCGACTGAAAAAAGGAGGGAGATGCTATAGAAATGTCATATTCTGTCTTGTAAGCTCTGTTCTCCCTGCTGCTTTCTAGGTTTTATCTTCCCAAGGTCACCTCCCTCTTCTTACCGTGGTGGTGGGTCCTGTTTATTTTGCATGTAACAGGCTTGCTATTTTACAGAAGAAAGCATGCCAAATCCATTTGTTCTTGGTGTTATAACCGGTAGAAACAGCCATTAATGGCCTCTCAAAAGCCCCATGTGATTCAGAGTAACCTCTTCAGTCATGAAGCCTCCCACTTCTCACTCTGTGGGTTATTTTTATGAATCAATACTCTTCAGCTGAAGTTACCTGTCAAGCTGCCAACAATGCAGTACTGAAGCATCTAAGTGGAGCTAGAGTCAAAATCCAAGTGGTAGTGAAGTTCAAGAGCACTCAGAGCATGTTAGCAGTTGTGCTCCACCTCTTTTCTCCCAGGAAAGCTCTTAGATACATTACTAGGACCAGACCGCTGACTGGAAAGACAGTAGAAGTTACACAGAAAGTGTGGATGAAAATGCTACACTATTTCCAAGGAGGCACACAATGCCCCCTCAGCAGACATAAAATACGAAATGTGAGAGACTGCTACTCTGGTGCATAGACCTAATCCAGACTGCTCCTCAAAGGAGGAACCAGCAAGAACCAAACAAATTAAAATTCCCCAAACATATTGAGTGGTAGGGATATCCACCTCAAAATGCATCCCATTATGGTCATTCAGTTCAGATAAAACACTTTAAAGAAAAAAAAAAAAAAAGCAACATATATCCAGGCCTATTCTACATACTTTGATTATAGTCATGACACTTTTAGAGCTTGGCCAGGTCTGTACACGGTGGATCTAAACAAGCATATAAATACTTTTGCAAGTAATTTCACTGAAATCAAGAGCTTTGTAAATGTGAAAGGTAAGGGAGTATTTTCGAGCTGTAGTTCATTATTTCCGGAACAAACTGCAATTTTCAGCTTTGCTTAGTGTATTTGATTCCATTGATGGCTCCTTTTTATTCTGTCCTTAAACATTTAACCAGATAGAATGTTTACATGTGTGTATGTGTGTGTATTAATTCTTAATATTTAACATACATTCTCATGAGTTATTACTCAAAGAAGGCAGTGTACCTTGCAGTATAATCCATTTAGCATAGAGTGGTGCACACTTCTTTTAAAAAGGTGCATAAATTATCAGTCTGGTGTTCTCCACTTTCGGCTGCTACTCCAAGACTTCTAAAACACAAGCATTCATGAACCTCATGACTGAAAACTTTGTCTGGGCAATAAACTGTAAGACTAATGGGTAAAACCACTTGCTGTTGTACAGCCACGCTCAGAGTCATGAGCATGCTCATTACCAAATAAGATAAATGCCAAATACAAAATATTGCCTATTAGTTAACAGCTAAAAAGTATTTTAGATGCTCATGAGGGGAAAGATTTTAGTAAAATTTTCTTGAATCCTTCATGAAGAGGAGAGGCAGGGTAGGAACCTCCAACACCCTGTAGACAAAGACTGTAATTGTTTATATATAAGCTATAAGATTCAGTGAGTTGACTCACCATTCAGTTCCTGTGTCTACAAACCTAGTTGCATAAGCTATTGAAAACTGAATGGGTTGACAAGAGTCTTGCAAAAAGTCTTTTTTTTTTTTTTGCCTGTTGGCTGCAGCTACAAAATCAGTCCAGCTTTGCCATCAGCTGTCATTCTGGCACACCCATTTATTACCTAGAAATTTTGCAGCAAAACCTGATTCCATTGCAAACCAAACTAACCAAACTGAATGACTTGCTAAAAGTATGTTTCCTAGAGGCTTTCCAGAGGCCACCAATTACTTTTACTCCTCAAACGTAATGAAGCCAGTAGTCTAAGCTTCTCAGAAAAGACTGATATGCAGGAAGCCTGGCAAGAGATTTTTCTACCACAAGTTTAGCAAATTCAAACCTTCTTTGTATCTCCATTTATAAAATCAAGTAATGAAAGAGTGTGTTGACTTTTGTAATCCAAACACTCCCCTGCCTTCCTCTCTGTCCTCTAACCTTCCACAAAAACATGTAAAAAAAAATTAAAATGCAAAATCTCCCAAGATGTGTCCCTAGCACCCAGCAGACCATGGTGTAGTAGTATCTGTGTTAGAATCACTTTAGCTTTACAACCCCACGCAAGATAGCCATGCTGCTGCTGCATGAAAGCAGGGCTGGGGAGCTGAAGTTGCTAACCAGGGACTAACATCACCCTGCTGCAGGGTGCAGTGGTGACATTCCTTTAGCCAGATCTAGCTTCCAGTGTTACACTCTTCCGCCAGGCTGCCGACGGTAGCCATTTCAGAAGTTACATGCCAATTACTGATTTCTACCCAGCAAATATCAAAAGCAAAGCATTTGTTAGAGACATACTATAGCACTTACCAGTCTTGATAAAAGAATTTGACTTTTGGATTGCAAAAGCCAAAAGTCCTTGGAAAAGAAAATGGCTTTCCCCACCCCCACCTCTGTGCCTCTGTGACCTTATTGCTCTCTTCTCAAAGACTAGAAAAGCCTCTAATTTTCAGACTGTCTGTGTGATTTTCTATTATACACTCTCTACATTTTCAGTTCTAGTAACAAACTAAAAGCTTTCACATGCCTGTCAGAGTTTACTCTTAATAGAAACAACAGAAGTTTCTACCAAATAATATGCCCTGTGCCTTGTTTCACTATCTTTTTTGCATTAGATCTCTAAGATCCAGCCCACAGAAATTTAAGACAATGCTGATTTACCGCAGCTGAAGTTCTGGCTCGCTCTCTTTCTTTGGTTCCAAACCATTTGTTAACTTTGCACACATTTAAAAGAGCAGTTCAAACCCTGGCACATCCAGCATTCATGGGTAATGCAAAGCCTATTTTATTTGACACTGCTGGAATTCCAGAAAAACCTACTAACCACTTTTCTCCTTGCAGTCTCTCCAGGAAATAATACGTGCAGGGCACTTCAGAAATTCTAATACAATTTTAGGTGATTCTGTTGTACAATTTGGCTTAGTATCAGAAGTATTTTTAATCTCACAGAATCTCCCTTGGGCATTTGGAGTCAAAGAAATACAGGGTTGGGTTTTTTCTTTTTTTTTTCTTTCTTTCTTTTTTCCTTTTGCCCTTGTCCTTTTCCAACTCATAGAGTGAGGCTCCTTTACCACGTTCTATATTCAGAAGGGTGGACTGAAAGAAGCAGCATGTTTGAAGGAACTTTATATACTAGTTTTTGGTCATGTCAGAGGCATTAAGTTCTCCTCATATCCAGTAGGAATGTGTCACATGAATAAAGGGGAAAAAAAAACCCAACCCACCAACCTAAAAACAGCAGAGCAAAAACATGTTACAATCAATAATAATTAATTTAGCACAAATTTAAATTCCCACCTAAAAACTTAATCAACCTTCTGATCCCATTGTGTCACGGCTGTTTAGACACATGATGCAAGAAACAGTTTTTGACCTATCGAACATCCTTCGGGGATTACACAGAACTGCTGGACAGATAGGTGGGATGGATCTTCAGGGATGGAAATGAAAAACACTGACCACTACCAAAAATCAAGAATCAATCTCAGCTCACTGTTTGCCCAAGCGATGTCAGAGAGAGGAAGAACTATGCTCAGTTTGGCACAGCTGATGCAAACTGTAGTGCTCTTATGGACACTGTCACTACAGCATCTGAAAACCTTTCAGTCTTTTGTGTCTGTCTTCAAAGGTAGGGAAATTCTGTTTCCCTGATTTATATACTGAGATAGAACAGCGACACAAATTGCCTAGGGGGCACAAATCCTCCTTCTTGTTCTTTTCTATTAGTTGACTTTTCCCCAATGTTTTTCTGTACTTTGTTGTGTTTCTGCATCACTTTTCCAACAGAGAATGTCTGCATAGGAAAATGTGCTCCTACCAGCTCAATTAGTATAAACAGATTTACCTGAGTTGCCTGTTCGACTACTGAAATGTGTAAAACTCCAACCCTTTCTCATCTCTTCTTTTCTGTGCCTGGCAGGAGACAGCATACTGAAAAAAATTCTTTAGCTCTTTTTACATCCCACCATTTTATTCTGCAGAAGGTCATATTCAGTCTTCACATATTTCAATTCTAAATCTGGTCTAGATCTCAGTAAGAACAGCAACGGTATGTGCTAAAAATCAGTGCATGCTTAAATGTTTGCTACCAACATCATGCATTTTTCATGTTATGATTTTATTCTATGAAAGAATGTTTATTTCTTAAGACAGAGATAGAAATGGCAGACAATGAAGGTGGGGGCGAATGAATGCGCAGTCGGTAAAGGATTGAGGTGAAAAAGGGGAAATAAGCACAGCAAGAATTTCTGTAGCAGAGAATCTAGAAGCATTACTGCTGCTAGTATACACATGTCCTGATGCTGGTGATTGTCAGACAAGTTATGTATGAGAATCCAGTTTTCAACCACTAATAATTTTGTGATGAATAAAATATCTTAAACTAAATGACAGAGAAGCAAAAGCTAAATCCCCAGTCAAGCAATACTAAGTAACAGACTAGATTTTGGCAGTGTTATTCTTCCTGGACTTTGAACACATCCTTAAGACTGAGTGTAAAGTGACTATGAAAACTTCAGTGGACTTTCAATCAGGATATTAAGACCTGATTGCTGCCAAAAAAGTTAACCTGTATTATACATTGGCTGGTTCAGAGGTTCATCCCACCTTTTGAATAACAAGATATAGAAAACGTGGTGCTTTGCTCGCCATGTCAGTCTGTGCTTTAATTGCTCAGTTCCCTGCAGTCACAATTTATATCATACCTATTTCCTGAAAGATGGCAAGATGAGGATCACTGCTCCTTCTAGTTTTATAACTGTAGCGTATGAGAATACAGTTTGGCACGAAGGTTTAGATGTACAACAAAACTGTGATCCCACATGGGTGTTTGTTCAGGGCAGGTATGGAATGTGCAGGGTGTGTGCTTGTGCTCTGACAGCTACTTCTATTTTTAATGAAAGCAAAATGTAAATTATGAAGCCAGTAAGGAGGGTGTGAAACAAAAATACATCTAATTATAAATTTGTCCTTTCCTTAACCTACTATTTAGATAGACATGATGAGACCACATTGATTGTCTTCCTTACTTTCTCCCATCCTAATTTAGTCTTCGAACAGGGAGGTGTGCTCATGGCTCAGTTAATTATGTTGGACATGATGTTTACTTGTTCAGTTAAAAGCACAAGAGCCTAAACTATTCTCCTATATTCAAAAAAGAAAGAACATCACTGGAGGAAATAGAGCTGACAGTCAGATGACAGGGTGAAAAAGAAAGAGCCATGGAGGTTGATCAGGGTCCAGAACTTCAATGGAAATTCTGATTTTTTTTTTTTTAATTATGGCTTTGAAAAATAAATGCTACAATTCTGGACCTTCCTTGAGAAACGATGAAGGCAACATTTCACTTCCACTTCTTGGAACTGATTTTGGTACAACTCCCTGAGCTGTCCAGGAGCACTGCCCCCAGGCTGTGTGCCAAAGGAGCACATAGTAACCCTGCCACTGCTCTGCAAACAAGTCTCCCATTTCAATGCCTCGACTCACTAGGGCAGATGACTCCTCCAAGCAGAACCTGAAGAGACCTAAAAGTACTGGAGGCAAGTTTCTGCACTCTGCCGACAGGCCATGCGGCTCCAGGGCTGCCTGAGGGGGGAGGGACTTGGAGTCACCTGTCCTTACCTGACTTTTCCCCGCCACAACTACTGGTGTGATGCCAAGAGTGTGCATTGCAGCCCACACCAAGTGCTTGGAGAGAGTGTCACGGCAGGTCCCAGAGCCCTGGCCTGCCTCACTGGGTCTTCCACCCCATGCAGGGAGGACAGGTAGGTGCCAAGTCCCCAGCCTTGGCTGGAAGCCCCATGGGCACAATGCCATCCTCTCCCCACAACACAGCAATTGCCCCCAGGATGCCGAGGTTGTGAGTTTAAAGCTTGTGTTTACAGCAGAGACTTCCAAACCCATGTTGCAGGGGAACACAGTGTCTGCCTTTTGCCCTGGGGCTGCCTGAGGAATTCCTGAGCAGCTACCTCTTAATCTTACTTTGTAATAGGAGCCTGTGATGCAAGAACGGAGGACAAGTTTTCATGTAGCAAAGAAAATACAGGGTTAGTAACACATTTGGGAGCTATGGTGACTTACACCAGCTAGAATCAGTGGTATCTTCCATATATAAGTTGTAGTTCAAATGTAAATTGCCAAAATACAATGTGAGGTAAATAACTTATCTCCGTTCAACAGATGCAAGCACAGAGACTGAAAGAGTACATAATTTTATAAAGTCTCCCCAGCAAGGCAGTGACACAGAAATGGAGTATCACAAAACCTTTCTCTACTTATGCAATCACTTTTACAGTAACTGACTGTTGTTGAATTGAAGGGATCAGAACTAGAGTTGATCAAACAAGAAAAACAAATTAATTCAATTCTTCTTTTTATTATTTTGGCCAAAAAAGCCAGTTTGAAACAAAGTGGCAATTTTCATTAAATTTAAAATTCTTCCTTGGGAAAAATAAATATGGCCGAAGCTGAACTGTTATTGTGAAACATTTGGATTTCAGCTAATACGTTCCAGCTGATTAAGAGAGTGAGCCAAAAAGAAGATTGACTGTAAACCCAGGAGACTGGAGTCAATGACTTCAAAAGTCTTCCCAGTTAAAATGTTAAGAAAATGAAAAGAAAGAAGCACAAGAAAGCTCTGGCTTGGTATCATCTTGACTTCTCCTATATTTTGGCCCTCAAATTTTTTAATGAGTATGGAAAAAATAAACAAGTTTGCTGTGCATAGGGGGCTTGGTTTTGGGCTTTTTTGGTCTCAGTTTGTCTCCTACTGGTTTCCTGAACTTACCATGTGGTTTAGCGTTTTTTACATTTATGGAGGTGAAATTTCTCTCAAAATTAAAAAAATTTCTCCCTATGACTCTCAAGACAAAACCAAAAAAGAGTAGAGATAACTTTCTATGGGCCAAATGTAGAAATTAAAATCTTTGACTACTGAATTCCTTGAAATCATTAACATAGTAATACAAAATACTTTTCTCATTTCTAATGGTCTAGTAGACTGCATTACTTTAGGAGTGTTTACACTAATTACAGTGAAAATTTTGTCGTGAGAAATTGAATGCTAGCTTTTCAAACTTATTTTGGTAGAAGTAAGCCACTTTTATACTCATTGAATTTCAGTTTTCTCTTGAATTCATCAAAGACTTTCGTCTTTCCTGTCTCTAATGCTCCAGAGTTACTGTCCTCAGGTATTGCAGCTCTCCTATTGTAGCAGATGCTTAACCACAGCTAACTGTGTGGGTAACTCCTCAGTTAGAAACCAGAAAGGTTGCATGGGGTATGGCACATTATCAGTCCTGGGAAGGAACAGAACCTAAGAAGGTGTTAAGACCTAGCAGAAAAACTGTATTTCAGAGACCTGTCAATCCTGTTTATCTTTGTAAAAATAAATTTTTTGCTGAAACTAAGGCCTTCTTTCAACACTCTAAGTCTTCCACAGGGACAAATATCTTTTTACAACAGTCAAGATGGCAATTTGGATGGTCTGCAGCACTAAATAAACCCATTTTCTGGACTGTCTCTGCATTTGTATTTAAAGAAAATAGAAAAAAAAAAAAGTAAGATTAGGTCAGAAAGATCAATAACCCCAAAAAACTATGACAAAGTCATATGACCCAGTTTTTACAGGTTAAATTTAAAGTCCAACAGGGACATAAGAACTTAAATCTCATCAAAAGAGATTTCCAATTAAGCTTCTAGGTCACTTCCACAGTTAAAAGCTGCCTTGCATTTGAATAAGGATTTTCCCATCTTTGTGCAAAAAGATTAATTTACTGTTTAACATTACAAACAGCAAGTGTAATTTAGTACAAGGCTTATAAGGCTAATTTAAAATCCAGCACTTCACTCCCACCAGGTCCCACATCACCTTTGCCTATGACAGATTACTGCTTACGTTCTGATTGCAGTGGCTTCAGAGATGTTACTATGTTTGCTGCAGTGAAGAAGCTGCCTGTTTTCTGAATCATTTATTTCATTTCACAGTTAATGATTATTACTGCCTCAGAAGGGTTGCCTTAATTTTACTATGCAAATTCAAATTATCTGTAGATTAACTAATTTGCCATAATATCTAATTGCAACACCATTTTCAGCATCAACTGGTGCTTAATTTCCCATGGGTACAAAACACTGCAGAGCACTAGATGGTGCTGTTTCTGGGTCAGAATTAAAATGCTATATATTGTATGAAGCAGCAGCAAAACTGTTCCAAAGGTTTCACTGCAATCTCAGGATAAATGAAACAAAAAGCCAACCCCAAACCTTAAAGCCTCTACAACCACATTAATTTTTGTGTGGTTTTTTCTCGTATAGCTGCACTCTGGTTAATAAGTAATGATAATTTACAAGGTCTGCAAATTCCTCACATATAGCCAAGGCCACTTAGATTCATGTTCTTGACTAATCATGAGTCCACTGTTTCTAGACCTGCTTCCATTACTCCTTCATTTCAGGTAAATATGAACACTAGAAGGTGTTCATATTTAGACAGGTGAATGCATATAGATGCTTGTAACTCAGGCAACAGAAATCTAGCAGAATGAAAATAACAAGAATAAGATATTTATGGAGAAAGATGGGAAGAAGTCTCACATTCAGGGTCTCCCATCCCTTTCTTTCTCCTGGGGAGAGCAGGGTTTCATTAAATTTTGCTTTTCTGCCCATATCTAACCTAAAGCTTTATATACATGTACATCAGGGGCTGTTCCTAAGGGATTCTGTTCTGTAATTCTGTGCGTTTATAACCAGGAAGGGGCACGGCTGTTATCTGAGTGGGGGCATGCCACTGTAAGCACGCATGGCACGGCACACAGAGACCTGCAGCTGGGGGCAGGGGAGAAGATAATTCAGCATCCCACCACAAGCAGTTCTACCTTGGCCACACATTGACTTGAAATTGACAGGTACTTGGACACGAGGGTTTGAGAAAACAGAAGTGAGGCAAGGACTGGAGAAAATAGTATCTACAGATTTATGCAGAAGGGAGCAATCCTTCACTAGGAGTAAGTTTATATAATAATTTCTACAATTTCAATTCATACATTCTAGTCTTCCACATGCTGTCTGTAAAACTGGAACCTTATTGGTCAATGATTCTTTTTAATAAAATCCGCCTCCATCCCCTGCAGTATAAAACCCCCATATGTGGTAATTTGAAAGAACTTCCAGCTTTCATGCCATGAAGCTGCAGCTGCTTAGCCCCAGTGTAATTTTAAAGCAGCTTGGTGAAGGTG
This sequence comes from Fregata magnificens, assembly GCA_013389945.1. Classification (NCBI taxonomy): domain Eukaryota; kingdom Metazoa; phylum Chordata; class Aves; order Suliformes; family Fregatidae; genus Fregata; species Fregata magnificens. The sequence continues at coordinate 11,762 of WAAD01012706.1, forward strand.
GTGGGAGTCACTCGGATTGGACTCCCATTTCCACTGTTTTGGCTGAGTCTGGCAAGGAACTACCTTAAGCTGAAACTGCTGTTTCGGGCTCCAGTCTGTCTTCACCCCAATAAAGCATGATGGTACACAGGCCCAGTTTGGTAAATCCCAGTGGCACCAGAGTTATTAGCAGGGCCACAGTATTGCCTAAGAGCTGTGATCCTTTTAGATCCCAGCTAGGTTGGGACATGGTGCTTCACAGACACAGCATGTTGGATGGTGGCATTACCATGAGTGGAGTCAGCTCAAATCTCTGCATGCTGCTAAAGAGAAATGTCCTTTAAGCTACTCTGTTAGACCCTGCTCTCATCAATCCCATTTGGCAAAACCTTGTCTTTCCATATTTCTTTGTGCTTTCTAGTACCCTGCAGCCTTAAGAAATGTCACAGAACCTTATGTTTCTCACCCTTTCCAAAGTTTCACCAAAGTCATGGGAGAGAAACACCACCAAAAGCAAATATCAAATTGTTATTTTTCCTGAGATTGGCTGTGATATAAGCAGCTCAGTTCTCATGGCAGCGTGCAGGCACCAGAAATACAGTCCAATTTTACACCTCAATGACTGAAGATTTCCTAATTCTCAGGCTAATCTGACTTTAAAATGTGCTCCCCTGCACTTTTGCCAGATTCTGTGAACATTTTTGTGACTCAAGAAATCTGGCTGTGCTTTGATTCTGAGCTGTGCAAAAGATTATTTATTTCATTGTCTTTCTCAAATAGGTTTGTAAATGAGAACATATTTTATTCTGATGAAGTATCCAGGATGGTACAATAAGGTGTGAAACAATATACTGTATCTCCGGACCAACAGCAAAATCAAATATATAATCAGAAGGATTTTTTTTAAAAAAAATCGATATGGCTTTACCACAATGTGTGAAAGCCATCTTACTATCTAAGGGTAATTTTACATTGAAAAACTAGTTATACTTTTTTTCTGTGTGTACAGTATTTTTTTTTGTGGCACAACTTTCTCCAATATTAATTAGAGAATTCTTTTTCTTTTTGTTTTTGGGTTTGGTTTTTTTTTTTTTTTTGTGCAGTTTTAATCTGTAGACAAATACAGACACTTTCTCCCCTGAAGAGCAACATTGATTATGCTTTAATATAGTAGAGATAAGGAAGTAATTCTTGCATGTTTTACTTCCTTGAAGTGAAGAAAGTGTGTATCTACCTACGCCTCTTCATTTCATAGGATAAGACCAAAAAGATTAAGGATTTAAGGTGTTCTAGTCTGGCTTCCTATTGCTCACAGGTTACCACACTTAACACATACCTCCCTACTGGTGTGCATTATTTACAGCCAGGACAGTAAGTATCAGTCCTCAGGAGGCCTCTGGACAGGCTACCAGCTCTTCAGGCTAGAAGCTAGCATGACAAGATGGACCAAATCCTCAACATCCCTGTCAAGTTATGAAGAAAGCTCCTTTCCAAACAGGAAGCTAGCAAGCAGTTTGGTTTTGAGCAAGGCATTTATTTACCACCTATGAGAAAGGACAATTCCTAAGAGCTAAAAGCAATGATCTAACCAGCTGGTGCCCCATCGTTTTTCATGGACATGAGAAAAGAAACAAAGAGAGCCACACATAATACATTTGACTAGTACACCTATGATCATGCATAAAATCCTCCACAAACTGCTCAGTTTGTCAGTTTGCCCTAAAGCGAAACTGTTGTATTGAGCATGTAGAGGTAACACCGAGCTAAGCGGTCTCCCTTGGGTCCATGAAGGAAAAGAATTAATGGAAAGGTTTCATGTGAGTCTGAATTCAACAGCAGAGGAAGCCTCCATGGAGACCCCAAGGCAGAACTTCCAACTAAACAAATAGAAAGTAGAAACTGGATGAAAGCTTGCCTTGTCAGAAGGTATGCTTTTCAATGCCCTCTGAGACTTCAAGCCTATGACCTCTTCTAAATACTGAACCAGTGACAGCATCATGTCTTTGTTGCCAGGTGTTTGAACTCCTTACTATATTTATTTTGCTTCATAGCACTCAGCAGTGGTAGGGAAGAGCACTTATTTTATAGGTTGAGGCACAGAGACATCAAATACTTTAGAATCACTGTACTGCAGAGCAATTTAAATTGGAAGGGACCTCAAGTGGCCCTAGTCTAACTTCTGCTTAAAGCACTGCCAACCAGCTCAGGTTGCTCCAGGCCCAGATAAGTTTTGAGTAACTCCAAGGATGGACACCCCACAAGTTCTCTGGGCTCATACTCCAGGGTTTGACCACATCTTGGTGAAAAAAATGTTTTTATCTAGTCAGAATTTCTATTTTTAAAACTTGTGCCTTTTGTCCCTCCCTGCTTTTGCTCTAAACCTCTCTGAAAAACATTGCTCCATTTTCTCTACATCCACCCATCTGATTGCTGAAGACTCTCATAAGATCCCCCCTTCTCATTTTAGGCTGAACAACCCCACCCAAGGCCGTACAGAAAATTTGTGGAATCACAAAAAATCGAATCCACGCTTATTCTGTCCCAAGCACTAGGCCATCCAGTTTTTAATCTTTCCCATCCTTTTTTAAATACTTCTTCAATATAGTACAAAAACTACAGGGTGTGAAAGGAAACTAGGAGATGACGGTTTCAGAGCAAACAGAGGATAGTGTGAAGAGCCATCATATGTGATTACACTGTACAGCTCCACGTCAGAGGATATTAAAGATGCTAAAAGTTTGCAAGGATTCAAGGAGAGAGGTAGGACAAGTTTGCAGAAGGCAAATCTGTTGAGCATTACAGAAAAGACATAATGCACTTCCAGTCTAAGAATATCCTGAACTTTAGGAGAAGAAGGAATGTCCAAGATTGAAAATGCAATACAATGTAGCCATGGCAACAAGCGTGTGGGGGCAAAGGAGGTGTAATTACTTACACTGATATGATTTCACCAACATTCAGATTTTAAGTTCTGGGAAAGCTCATGATCCCAGGTTCATTTGCATCACTCTTTTCTTCCTTTCTTTTACAAGCTGCTGCTATGTATTTGCATAATACTAACCTTTCTATCTTGGCAGGCCACAGTAGTGACATCTCTCTACATAAAGCAACATTTCCATCATGCTTAATTCAAAGACAGGTCTTAGCTCAGCAGTTTTTGCAGTTCTTTAGCCCTGCTGCTTCCTTTGAATGAACCATATAAAATGTTGTCAAAGATTAAAACAAAGTTGTTCAATTCACTGGTATGACAAACATCCAACAGCATCAGGTGTTCAAAGAGAAACTATCTTAGGCCATAAATTTTGGCAAGTAACAAACCTAGAAAGTCTGCATAACACAGCAAATAACTCACATTCAGACACAATCCTGGTTTAACATTGGATACTCCAGTTACTTCCAAATGGGCGGTAAGAAAAATTCCAACATTTAATATATTTTATACATTCTAATATATTTCAGGGCAGGTATTCTTGGTGACTAAAGCTGTAAAAAGTGGGGAGCTGGCACAACCAATATTATGATATCATAGTACAAGGTTTATAAAGAGATATCATATCTTAAACTGACGGAAACTGCTGACATAAAATCAGAGGCTTTTAGCATTATAACCCCTTTTTTCTTGNACTTTTCAATTCAATACAAATATTACGCTAGCAGAATTTTGGTTTAATCACTTGCAAAAATGAGTACAGTTCTGAGCAATAAATTAGTACGTATCTTCAGAAGATCCACTCCCATTTTTTTTTTTTAAATGAAAGATAAATTTGAAGTTTTGTGAAAAAAACCCCTATGGTTCTGATGAAATGTAAGACAGACAGATGTTTCCCAGAAAAATTCATGACCTCTCACATTTGTAACCAAACACTGTCTTTCTGTCAGAGCACAGGATTCCATTTCTGTAATAGGATCTGATCATGCAGCAAGACCTTTGAAACAGGAAACATCTTTTTCTTGCATATTCAGTTGTGACCTAGCAAAGCCAACATCAGGCTTCGAGGTACTATAGTAACACACACATATTTTTTTTTCTTCTGTGATTCAGAAAAGGTTGGGAGAAGGAGGAAGCAAACAATCTAATAAATTGAGAACATTCCAATGAGTACTAGAATAATTGCAGCAAATGTTCTGAAAACCACACGAAACTTCTTTTTTTTTTCCCTCACAGTTTCTTCTTGCCTATTTCCAACCTGATGCATCTGAATCTTGCCTAAGCAAATGCTTGCACCTCTTCATCATAGGATTTTTGTTAAGCTGATGCAACCTTCTTTCCCACAGTTCTAGTCAGCCTCAGTTCTGAAGAAGGGAGGAACATAAAGTGAAATAGTCCAGATAAATTAAAGCCAAAGCAAAATTAAATCTGGTGACTTGAAGGCCAATGTAAGCTGGAGCAATGTTACTCAGTTCGTCCATGCAGCATTATTCCTGCTGAAACAGTAGGAGATACCACTTCAAGAGGGGCCAAACAAAATCAGTGGACATCTTCATGCAATATTATTTAGCATAAGTTACACAGCATGGCCTCCTTTCTCAGTCACCAACATAGGGGCAGCCACATTCCCTATGTAATGAGCACTGTACAACAGAGTCCCTACTGGAGGTGAACACAGATGTGTTTTCTAGCATAGAAAGCCTGTATTCTCAGTGTCATTTCTCCCCAACATGGGAGAAAAGACTTAAAATCAAAGGATATACTTGGAACCTGTTTCAAAACTCGATTATATGCTCAAAATGAAAGTAAGGTTCTTCACCTAAAATGGTCATACATCAATAAAATCTTTATCACAGCACCCAAAAGACCCATTTATGGATCAGATTAAATTGACAGAGATACTATAGAAATTCAGGACAAAAAATGGGCTTGCCGTTTTTTGCTCCTTCCCTGGCCAACCTGTTTAGTCCCAGGAAATGGAGGGAAACTGCACCAAGTGATACAACCTATTTTCTGCCAGGGAAGAGCTGGCTCAGCCAGCTTTAGCATCTCTTTTGTAGAGATTTCCTCACCTAGGGCTGGATCAAAGCATGGGGACAGCAATAAAGTAGATAGCTGTCCCAGTGACCAGCTCCTGGGGTCACTTGATCACCTCCCAATATCAGATTTCTGGTAGAATTGAAAACAGAATTTCCTGCCGACACTGGTGAGGAACAAGATTTGGAGTGGGATATGAAGTGAGAAAGGAATGCATTCAACGTGGAACTTCAACATTAAGTTCCCCTTCCCCATTCATCTCAATTCAGATTCCCTGGTCCTCCAAAATGAAGCAGGGCCATAGTATTTGACAGTGCCTGACACCGTGCATCAATTTACTTTGTTTCTCTCCCCATGATTTTGCTCTCCAGGCTGCCCACCCATATACACCTTTCTGTTCCATCTGTATTTCCTTTGCTTTCTGTTTTAGTGCTATACTTTTGAAAGTGATTAGAAGTTTAACTAGAAATGATATTTAACCAGAAAAGGCACACTGAGCCTCTAGAGACAGATCAGCTGTTGGAAATCAGCCTAATTACACTAACTTAATTGAAAAGCTCCCAAATTCACCTCTATGGAGCATCTGGCCACATGGATTTAGACCAACAACATTCAGATACTGACTGACACTGATACTGGTTTTGCAAAACTGACAGTCCAGACAGAATGGCTTTGGTTTGAGCTTTCACAAATTACCCCATCTGGGTCCCCCTGTTCTTCATATTAATGACTTGCCTGGCTTCTTACCAAATCAGTGTTTATTTGCAGTAATCTAATATAATGTTAATTGCTTATTCATTGAAATCTAGTTGGCATTTTCCCCCCTGTAGGGATTTGGCAAGGCAGCACCCGTGTGTCGTTCCATCTTCAGTTGTCTGTTTTTCATATGCCAGCTGCTTTCCTATCAGCCAATTCCCACCCACTCTGCATTCTTGCTTTTCTCTGCTCTCCCTCTCTCTTTTTTAATTTAGGGATAATTGTGTGGTTGGGTAAGCTCAGAGGGCGATATATTGCCACATCCAAAGACAAGACAACAAGGGTGGTAGTTTTCATTTATTGCCTGTTCTAGAAGTGTCATAAAGTAACATACTGCATAAAATACCATGTTGTGGGGGAGGAAAGGGAGAGTTTTAAGACAAAATCTTCATCATTTCAATGAGACATTTTGCCAAAAAACCTAGTGGAATTATCTGGGCCCCACAGCTGGGGGGGGGTGCGGAATGGGATGAAGGATCTCAATTTATCAAAAGCTGCCTTAATTACAGCAGGACAAATCTTACAGGAGATATGCCAGCAAGTATTACAAAACTTTAAGTAATTTCTGAACACTTTGATTTCTTTGGGTGAAAGGCAGTGTATAGAAATACTACTATTAAGCACAGTTTGTTGCTATCTGATGGAACTGTGGAGCCTAGAATTG
>WAAD01012706.1:23777-36429 GCA_013389945.1 Fregata magnificens
CAGCTGTATGCTGGCCGTTTTGTCCAGGAGGATACTGTGAGAGACAGTATTGAAGGCTTTACTGAAATACAAAAAGAGTACATCGACTGGCTTCCCTTGATTAACTAAGCGGGTAACCTTGTCATAGAAAGAAATTAAGTTGGTTAAGCAGGACTTTCCCCTCGTGAACCCATGCTGGCTGGGACCAACGACTGCGTGATCTTTCAGGTGTTTTTCAATAACTCCCAGAATAATCTTCNATTCAAGTAATTTATGAAGATATTAAAAAGCACTGGCCCCAAGATGGATCCCTGTGGAACCCCACTAGTGACCGGTCGCCAGCCCGCTGTAACCCCATTTACTATAATCCTTTGAGCCAGACCCATCAGCCAATTGCTCATCCATCACTTTATGTGTTTATCAGCTGTATGCTGGCCGTTTTGTCCAGGAGGATACTGTGAGAGACAGTATTGAAGGCTTTACTGAAATACAAAAAGATTACATCGACTGGCTTCCCTTGGTCCACTAGGTGGGTAACCTTGTCATAGAAAGAAATTAAGTTAGTCAGGCAGGACTTTCCCNATCCCATCAGCCCCCATCGACTTACACAGATCCACCTGGAGCAGCAAATCCCGCACAAGTTTGGGGTTGGTTGGGAGTTTATGATTTGCACAGTCATGGTTCTCTAGCCCAGGGTTCTGGGGATCCCAGCGCCCATCATTAGTGTTGAAGACCAAGGCAAAGAAAGCATTAAACATTTCTGCTTTGTCTATGTCCCTGTTTGTGCAGTGACCATGCTCATCAAGTAACAGGCCAATGTTATTTCTGGCCTGCCTTTTGCTATTAACATATTTTAAAAAGCCCTTTTTATTGTCCCTCACAGTACTGGCCAGCTTCAGCTCTAACTGAGCTTTGGCCGCACGAATTTCCTCCCTACAGTGCCGAACAGCATCTCTGTAGTCCTCTCATGTCGCCTGACCTTGCTTCCACTGGCCATACATTTTCTTTTTTTGCCTTAGTTCTAGAAGAAGGTGCCTACTCAGCCAAGCCAGCCTTCTACTTTGCCTGCTTGACTTCTGACATTTTGGGATTTCCTGCTCCTGTGGTCTTAGGAGGTGGTACTTAAAAAGCCACCAGCACTGATGGACCCCAGAACCTTCAAAAGCTTTTTCCCAGGGGACCTTACTAAGTAGTTCCCTGAGCAGCCTGGAGTCGCCTTTCCTCATGTCCAGAGTTGAGGTCTTGCTTGCAGGTTTCCTCCTGTTACCATAGATTTTAAACTTGACTGCTTCGTGGTCGCTGTGGCCAAGGCAGCCACCAATCGCCACTTCACCCATGAGACCCTCTCTGTTAATAAGCAACAAATCGAGAAGGGCACCTTTCCTGGTCAGTTCCTTTAGTATCTGTACCAAGAAGTTATCATCCAGATGGTTTAGGAATCTTCTGGACCTGTTTGTACCAGCTGTGTGGTATTCCCAGTTGACATCTGGCAAGTTGAAGTCCCCCATAAGGACAAGGGAAGCTGACTTGGAAGCATCCCTTAGTTCCTTAAAGAATAACTCATCAGTGTCATAGTTATTCACACCTTATTACAAAGGCACTGCTCCCCTCCCCCTGAAGGTATTCAGATTTCCAAAAAAGTTTAATATTCCTCATGAAAAGAAAACCTTGAGCCACTAGGCCAAGATACTTAGAAGTTAACACATTGCTTAATTAGAAGGAAAGAAAAATCATGCCTTTCTTCAAAGAAATATGTTTCCCATGGGGCTGATATTGCAAGATGAGGTATTCAGTAACCCTATCATGATCCAGAAAAAGGGATTGAGGAAAGGACCTTTCCTCCCCGCCCTGCCAGGCCCAGCACCCCCCTTCCCCCCAGACTCCTCCAGCCCGGCCGAGCGCCGCAGGGGGACGGGGCTCAGGCAGCACTTACCAGTTTCTCCCGGCCACTCCATCCCTAACACATTTCCTTGCTCTGGCGCAGGCTCCCCACGGCCACGGTTCCTGTCAGGAAGATGCTGCTCCAGTGTAGGCTCCTCAGGGCTTGGCGGGGGAGGCCGTTGGAGCTGGCCGGGACCGGTTCTGATCGGCCCAGGGCTGCCGCTGGCCTCCCCACCCAGTCCCTGCGGCCCCACTGCCAGCGCCTCCACGCCGCAGGAAATTCACCCCGTTACAGCAGTTTCATTGCCCTCGTGGAGTGGGGAAGGAGGAAACGGTGCAACAGATTCGCTGCTACTTGTTGGGGAAAGAAGCTGAAACACGGCCTCGCAGCACAAAATGGGAAGGATAATCTGAACTTTTCCATTCTGGCAATAAAAAGTGCAAAAATCATGAGCAATATGCAAATAAAACCTCATATTCCTCAAGCAGGGAACTGGGTCACATTATATTTAAACACCAGGAATGAGACATCCTTGACAGTAGATGAAGCGTTCCTGCTTCATAAATAAAGCAACAGACACCACAGCACAAATGGCTGAAAACATGTTTCCTTGCTCTGCTTTCGGGGCCCAGTTTCCAATAAAACCTGAACAGCCTGACTAATACCAACAGTTTTGAGGTAGGCAAAAGCAGAGCTGGAGGACATGATGACAGAGGGGCAAGGCAGAGCAGCAATCTTATACATAACGTGTGTGCAGTCCTGTGCATGCAAGCTCTCTCTCAGGAGCAGTGGTGTTTTCCTACTTATTTTTAGGCCTTTGAGACTGCTCTGCCGTTGCAAGCCCAGGAGCTTTTCCAGCCTCCAGTGGGATGTGGGGCTGAGGGCTGGCTCTGTCGACCACACGTACTTTCTTTCACAAGGGAAACTGAAGTCATTTTGTCCACCATGAAAATATAGCCACTTTGGGAAGTATATTTTGGAAGGAAATAAAATTAAAATCACAAACCGGTCACTGTAGCATTTTTAAAAAGAAACGTTTTTGTGTTCTGGGTGAACGATGGTATCTTGCATTTTAAGTATCCAAGTACCAAATCGGATAATATATTCTAAGGAACTAAGGAAACACCAGTCTAATTTGTATGTCTTCCCCCTCTGGGACGCTTTGATTGGAAGGACAGTTTGATAGGGAGAACAGGATGAGGGCAAGGGAGAAAATAGTGAGGACCCTGGAAACAGGGAGACACGTTGGACACCAGCCTATGCAGAAGCACTGTATGCTTGGGTACCGCTGTCCTCCAGGGTGTCTCCCAGTACCCTAGAGAGGCAAGCAGCAGCCACAGGCATGATTTTATTCCAAGAATCTCTTCCAAACCCATCCCACTTTCCAGCATAAGGTTATTTCCAGAGATGTAAAACTGTTTTATTACCACCTAGAAGATTCCCTTCTTTGCCAGGAGAATTCCTGGACAAGGGGAACCAACTGCTTACCACCTCCACTAAAAGTCACTAAGCTGAACTGGGAATAGCCCCTCAAGGTTTAAGAAACTATGTTATTTCCAAAGATGGATTTCATCAGCTCATGTGGAGAGGAGCCAAGGTAAGCAAGCTCTGTTGCATGGCTGAGCCATTGCACTCCTGTGCGGTCCTGGGTGTGTGACTGCTCCCGTAGTGCTAGGTGCACAAGCCACATGCTTAGAGAAATGAAGCTACTCAGCTCCCAGTTTGTACAGTGTAACACTGGTGGCAACAGAGTTGGGGCAAAATTATGCAATACGGAAAATTCTTTCCCGAGGTTCTTATTCTGTTACTAGCATGAAGAGACAGAAACCACACTTGTAAGCAAAACTGGGAGCAAATCTGTACGCAAGCCATTTAATAGGGCATCACCTATTTTCAGATTTAATCTCACTACTGAAGCTCAGCTCGCATACTAGCTTTGGCTAATTAAGGATTTTCAGTTATTTAATTTAGCTTGGGTTAAATTTAAGGTTTAAAGAATAAAGGGAAGGTACAATACAGACAAACCATAATTAAATGCTGCCATAGCTTCAGATGGGATTAATCTTTAATTTGAGTTAGCAATACTGAATTAATAGGAGGTCTGTGAACACTCTCAAAGCTTTAGTGGTGCGTTCTTCCTGTTGAACCTCCTCCTTCTGCTTCCAAATGCCTCCCCAAACACACCACATTAATTCACTGGGTCCTGTTCCCTAGTAAGGTTTTAATGCCCAGAAAAGAAGACAACTGCTGGAAATTGGTGTCACATCCAATCACTGCAGCACAGTTAGAACATCCCAGCACAGAGGGGACACAGAGGGGAAATGGACTCAGAAACCTGAAAACTGGGCTCTGAGCACTTGGGGAGGAACAGTTTCTTTGTGCGGTTTTGTCCTACACAACTGGGAGTAGACCTGTAAGTATCCCTATGAGGTCTTAATATTTTTAAAAAGATAATAGAAAAGTAGAAGCTTAATCATCCCTAAAATGACATTCTTCTTCCTCAGGCAGACAAGTCCTGCAATAAATCTGAAGGTGGCCAGCAGATGTATTGCAGTACTATCAAGTGTTCTCGATATTTTCTATGTCAAAAAGATACCTTCACAGCCTCCATCCATGGCTAAAAGCTGTCTCTCCCAAAGGGACCAGACATCTCTGCTTGCAATCAGTTCCTCTTCACAGCGCATCATTCTTTGGGAAATTTGGTGCAAAATAAATTCTCTGTCCCACAATTTCAGTACATCAGAGCAATGACATGTTAGAAAGTTCTGCCTCAGTTTCAGAGGATGGCAAAATTGTCTGTTGCAGGGAATTGAATTAATTAGGTCCCAAATCAGTGTTAAACAATACCACTTATGAACAAGAGTATTCCAGTCTATTTCAGGAATTATTACTCTTTTGCAAACCCGTGAGATTGTATTTTAAGGTATCTCTAGGGCTTTGACACACAGTGACCTTTGCCTGGTAAGGTATTTCTAGGACTTTTCTAATTATCTTGAAATTGAAATTACTTCTCAAAGCAGAGTCAACAGAAGTAAGTAAATAATTGCAAAGCTGTAGTGATGTCAGAAGTAGCCTATTTCTTCTCTCTACAATATTTTGTTTCCCTTCCTTCTAATAACATTGCAAGTTTCAGACTCTTTATCTCTAATATCTCTGAAGCCTCCATTTGCCTAATCCAGTTATGAGGAAATAATATTGAAAACCTTGGCTTTGTTTGAATAAAAATAGCTTCTGCCAAAAATTCCAACATAAGGAGTAATGAGCTAAGAACTTAGCTGAGGTACCTCCCTGCTAGCTGGAAGAGCTGGCACTCTCCTAGATACAGCAGGAAGGTAGATTTGCTCACACTGAGCTCCATCCTGCCTGCAACTAGGCAGAATGCAGATTTAGGTAATCCCATCCTCACATGCTATGGAAATAGATAGGGCTGACAGAGCTCAAATTGACCTCAGTGGAAAGTCAGAAACAAGAACTAAAGGCTTTGCGTTACACAAGCAGTATGGCAATGAACAGTGAGCAAGGCTGAAATGAAGTGGTTTCTTTACGGCTGCCTTGAAGAAAGGCAGACCTAGAAATGCTAAGGAACCAACTGGAAACGTCCAAAGTCAGCTTGCCAGTAATGTCAAAATGCACTGAGTTGGGCCAAGCATCTTCCAATGAGTTATTTTACAGCATCCTGTCTATCTCACAGTATTTCTGCACTGCCATACCTGTGTTTTCACATGGGTATAGCTGAATGAACTTTCAACATATAAACTCATCTCAAATTGGCAACCTAAAGTCAAGAGCATAAAGTTACTAATGGATAACTTACCCTGCATCTTGGGATATTTTAGTTGCATAGTTAATTTTATTTGGCAGAGAATGGGTTTCCTAAGTCCTACTGAGAACCAGGCTTTTAAAGCTGCAGTTTCAACTTTTGTGATTTTATCACAGGCCGCTGCAGATTTGTTTATTCTCCCTCAGGCCTCAGCTGCTGGTTTAAAACAGGAAAATCTCCACTTCCATTTAGAATCAGATGTAGCTCTCAGAGTTGATGGGAAGACCCACCACCGCAAAGGCTCTGCAGGTAGCACCGAGGAGGGGGGCTGAGCCCCATGAGGAGCCCAGGTCCCTGCCCTTCTTTCCAGTCTGTGCAATGCTGCCTATGTTTAAAACAACAAGCTCTGCATTAACTTCTGCAGTTACATTTTTCATTATTATGGATTCTTACAAGTCTTCTGCCTGGGACTTCATAGTCTTGCCAAGCAATGCTGAAAGTGAAAGTTTGGCTCTAGCCATTGAAGAGCTGTGACCTCAGGCTATATGATTTAACACCACTATTAATTTTTGAAAGGCAGAGACATCTATTTCTTCATTTCTTTGCAACAGATTATTTCTTCAGCCCTTATCCACCAGTTTGCTAAGCTGGAAAGAAAGCACTGAAAAACCCAAACAAAATGCAAATGTTACATCAGCACGGCATTAAGTTTCATTAAGTTCTTAATTACATCAAATAATTAAAGTTCTCATGCTCTTCTCCTGTACTTTTCATCAGTAAATCTCAAAGTACTTTATAAAGGAGGTCAGTTTCATTATCTTCTCTTTGAAGGAGGGAAAATGAAGGCTTAGGGAGGAGGAATTGCTCATCACAAGGACAGTGGCGGGGGCTGGATTTGAAATGCAACATTCCGACACTGCAGTCTCTGTTAAAAGATACCATCTTCACTACAACAAAATCACCTCCACAACATATTGTTCCAAAATTGTACAATATGCACAAAACCACACACATTTATATATAGATATATAATATCTCAGGACACTGTGAAATTTGATCACTCCATTTCTTCTGCCTTTTTTATTAAAGCAAACTGGCTGGATCTTCATAGCATTGAACTGGCATGTAGGGAAAATGGCTTCAAATTCCATTTTGTTCACTGGTTTCTGGTTAATCCTGAAAAAAATATTTTCCTGTATTGTAAAAGCATGATTCTCCTGCTGCTGGGGATTGGCCTGAACTAATCTTCACTTCTGTGTAGAAAATTTAGATAGCTCCTGAAAAAAAGGCCAAATGAAAGCTAGGATATGCTCCCTAATGCTTGTTCCAGTTGAAAGTTTAACAATATCTGTTTATAACTCTTAAGATTTCAAGGAAAGCAAAGCTGTAAAACATTAAATAAGCTACTTAAATGAGCCAAGACATGGCTGCTACATCATGCTTGTACTTTTGCTTTGTAAATTCTTTTCCAGTAAATGTGTCTGCATCCAGGATTACCACAGGAGCTGATATCACTCTATATGGAAGGTCACAGCTCCTGGTATGCAGAAGTCGTAAGATATTTCTTCATAGAGGAAATACATTTTATGCATCCATTATGGAATGCTGAGACATTTTTTGGACACTTTGCTACGAGAAGCAATAGTTTTACTCCTCTAAAATCACATTTCTGTAAGGGAATCTTAAGAGAAACTTACCCCTTTAGACATCATACATAAAAGCAGAGAATCAGATACTGTTCTGGGAACTGCACATGGGTTCGTATCTTAGATTCACTATGAGTTACCTGTGTGGCCCTCAGAGATTGCTTCGGTATCCTCTGCCTCTCACTTCCATTCATCCTATCTCCTGCTTACATGCAAAAGGTCTCTATGATCAGCACTGTCCCACCTAGCTTTGTAGAATAGACGTCTCAAGCAGGACTTGGTCCTCCTAAAATGAAGTCTGCTGCACTGTAGGTAACCACAGATGAGACATCTAGAGAATTCACAGTATGCATTGCCATGTACAGCAGTGCAAGATGATAAAAACCAAGGCAGAGCAGGACAGCAAAAGTTGGTATTTTCACACAGATACTGACATATGTTAATGCGTATACTGCTTTTATCTTTCAGAGATGTTTCTATACGCAAAAATCCCCTCCCTTATAGATAAGCAAATGAGAAGGGGTGAAGAGTGTTCAGAAATGTTATTTCAGTGCGCACATTCAGCTGCAGCAGCGTAATCTCATTCTGAAGTCCTGGGTGTCCAATAAGGCCTGTGGTATAACAGGAGAGTATTCCTGGCTTATCAGTTCTCAGCAGTTTAGGGGAAATGCTAGAGGCTAGAAGTGGCTCTCCCTGTGACATTTTTTATGTTGATTGTACCCACTAGCAGAAGAATTCAGTTACAGGGGCTGCTTTCTCTTCTTAACCCTTCTCACAAGGCTCCTGTAGAGAGGGTGAAGCCTGCAGTTACTTCCAGCAGCAGCTACTGCTGACAACAGATAAAGGAAAAATTGCTTTGTCAGAATTCATCCTTGTTCTTAATCAAAGACAGGGATGTTCACAATGCCAAGGACAAAGCTATACCAGAACTTCCTGATAGAGCTAAGAAGAAATATTCCTGAGCTGTAAATTTAAATAAACAATGGACTATCAAAAGTCAGTTTTTCCCTTGCTGGAAAGTGAATGTGCCAATTTCTTCAAGGTGCTATGGGAGCACGTGGCTTCTCTCTAAATGTCTTGAAAACATCCATGCCCAGTTAAAAAATATGGAGCCTGCAACAGATGTAACTGAAAACTCACCAGCAAAGGCGTTTTTAATTGCTCTTGGATCCCTCACCAAAATTTTGTAATTAATATGGCAGTCCCTTTTGCACACCAGCCACAAGGAAGGACAAGGGAATTCTGCTGATTCTCTTGATCTCCTTGAAATTGATTGCTTTGCCAGTAGATAAAGTGAAGATTCTTTGTGCCAAATATTTAAAACACGTACCTGGCTTATGTTGCCTCCAGAGCGAGCAAGGCATTGTGAAGTAAAACCTGAACTACATTTCCAGTTGCAGAGATGCAGCACAAAGGATAACGGGAAGATACAGTTGTCCAGGTGAGAAAAAAATTTTGATACAGTCACATATGATAACATACTGATGGATAGTAATTTTTGGAAAGCTGTTGCCATTCTGCAGCAAAGCCATGCTTCAGAGCTTTATCTTTCTTTGAAGAGCTTTTTACTGTTTGAAAGGTAGGGATAATATAGATTTTCTTTAGAGAACCTCACAATCAGATATTGACTAGTGGTTTCAATCCAGAAGTAAGTCCAGGCATAGAAAACAAAAGGTTTTTGACCTAAGGTCTGTTTCTATTTAAAGCAATATTTCAATCAGAGTTTTGATTTTCATCTGAAGAAAAGTGAAAGCTATGAGAAAATTCGCTGTATTATTTTTGTCTTAAAGGGACAGAAAGAATAAAGAGGAGACCGAACACTAAGTCCTGCCAATTTCCAGTAACATTTAATATTCTTCTTATTATTTAAACCTTTTCCCTGGTTTGATAAGGTTTTTTAGACAGAGGGAGGAAATCACTGCCTAACTAACTCTACCTTTCATAGTGTTTGAGTACTTGCAATGTACTTAATGATTATAGCATTTGGATGTGTCCTGTTTTTTTCCTAATTGAACATGTGGTATATATCCAGATTACACCTGATGCAGTTAGTGAATCATGAATCATAAATATAGGCAGTATTTTGTATTTTCCTTTAACTTACTTTTTTTTAAAAAGCCACATGATGGAGAGTCCATTTTCCCAGAAAGTCAGAGAGTCATGCCTAGGAAACTGAGAATGTTCCTTAAGAACATAACCTGGAACCCATACCTCAAGTATTAGGAATATATGGAAAAAATAACAAATATTGTAACACTTCTATCAGTGCACCCATACAGAATACTCCTACACTGAGACGTCCACTGGCTTGCATGGACACATATTCTTTTCACCATTTTGTGGAAATATGGTAACATTAGCAGTTTTTTTTTAAAGAGTTGATGGCCAAAAGGGACATAATTTAGCTCTGAATTACCCATCTCCTGTTCATGGTACTTTTCTGCATGCCAAAACACTTAGAAGTAGGCTCTCCCATTGATCTTTTTTTGATCATCATTACACCTGAATGAAACTCCAAATGCAATGCAAAAAAAAAGAAGCTAGTACATGGGTGATGCAAAGGAAGAAACCATGGTCTGAAAATCTGTGACCTTAAAAAGGGTCTGTGGTTGACAAAATACAAAAACACAGAAGAGAATGGAGAATGCCTGAATTCCTACAGTAAAAGTATGGGAGATCAATTTTGTGTTCCCACGTGGATAGTAATCATATTGCCATAGTGATCTCCATGTTTCAGTTACTCAGGATCAGAAATGGGAGAAAACATTGACAGCATCATATGATGCAGATCAGATATAAATCTTCTTACATGTTTTTAAAATTCATTTTTAGATCAAACCTCCTGATCTTTCTTTTTCATTGTATATATTGGACAAGGAGGAGCAAAACATTGGCAGTAAAAAAAGGAAAGATGTAAAATGTGGCATAAATGATATATTTATTCCTGCCACTCTGTAATTGAAAAGCATATATTGAAACCATTTGGGGATTTACACAAAAACAACTCTGAAAGTCAGTATGCAAAATCCATCCACAGACCATGCTACCAGAGGCATTACAGTTGGATATATACATTGGTAAAATGAACTTTTCAGACTTTCCGGATATATGTGCAAATAAAAGATCTTGCATGGTGAGCAGGACTTGGTATTTAAATAAACATGTTCTTAAAAAAGCATGAAAAGTCCAAACATTAATTCCAGATATATACTGTAATATAAGGGAAACATCAAACAAAGCAGCCCTGGGTTTCAGCTAATTGCTTGCCTTAGTCTTTCTGTTACCCTAGGCTTTGTTGCATGTGTACTTGGGAAGATGTTTTGATTTGTTCTTGGCTGTGTCCTTCAATGCTGTCTCAGTCAGGGCTAAGGCTGAACCACATCCCTGTTTTGATGACTGTGAAGCAGGACACACACAGCCCTAAAGGGTCAACCCACAACAAAAGACCAAATAAACGTAGTGTGGAGAAAATGGAAATATCACAATTCCTATACTGTGATTTGAAAGCATGTGTTACTCACAGATTTTTGGAAAAAAAGCTATTTTCTGAAAGAAATCCATAGGTACAAATGCTTAGGACCAAGCCTTTTGATCAAACAAATCAAACCTGGTGTATCCTATTGTTTTATTCTCTGCTTGGGTAGTCTAAGCAGAAACACCAACAGATCACTTCGAGGCTGTGTACACCGCAGGAGTGCATAGCAACCACAGAGACAACCAGGTCCTATGGCACGGGTTGTTGAGCACATGGGCTGTGAGAGACAGTCACGACAGATAAACAAGGGAGAAAGAAGGGTGCAAGAAGCAAATGAAATTCTTCATTCCAAGGCACATACCTAGTTAGAAATCCTTGCCTGCCGAGTCAAAGTTTGATACCTTGTCTTTTGGACCACACTGCACCCACACAACATCAAATCAAGAGGATGGCAAAGGAAATACTCCTCAACCCAACCAGAGACAGAAGAATTGTAAAACTGGATTAGGCAAGATTGCAAGAAAGTTGCTCACAAGATAAACGGCCGTGTTTGTTGCAAATGTTACTTACAATGAATAATTAAACTAACTTCAGACCTGAACTTCCTCCTGCTGAAGTCAAAGTGAAGATTTCCATCAGCTGGCATGGAACAAAAGTAGACTCTGCAGGCCAAATTCAGCATACCTGTGAAGTGCATGGTAATATAGCTTAAACACAGAATGTAGTTCACATGATCAAGGTATCATTGTGCTTTCCTTGTGTGAGTCAGGGAGAGACCTACAGTCGTTCAAAGGACAGTGCTAGCACAAAAAGGTAAGTGTAATGGAAGTGATAATTATATTTGTCTAATTTTATTTATGGAAAAAAGTTTCTGAAAAGGGTGTTGTTTGGGTTTTTTTTTTTCCCCACAATGCCCTTACTTGATGATACCAGAGAAGGCTAACATCTAATTGTTACTTACTTAATCGTTTTTTAAGACCTTTCAAGTTTTCCCATCTAAACATCATTATCTCTAGTTTTAATGAGCAGTGGCTTTCCACTGATTTTCCAATCATAACATTTTAATATTGTATTCATTCTCTAAATGCTGTAAAGACATGGAAGTATACATATGGAATTAAGAAGGCTAAAAACTTAGAGACTATTTAAGAAATAAAATCCCATCTCATTCTTAAGTAAAACACCCCTAATGCACATTTGAACATGAATACAGTTAAGCAGAAGTTGTGAGTCTCTGAAAGCAGCCAGTTTTCCTTCTTACTTTTATACAGTAAACTGTGAAGAGTTTTCAAGGGGTGTTTTTCCCCTTACTTTAAGAGAACCAAAAAAGTAAGATAATAATTTCTGCAAGTAGCCATCCAGTACCATCTCATCTGAGCAGGCAGCATTTTTCTACATGTCTTGCATACCCTGCAAAAACGTGACAACACTAAGGAACCTCCCCTGCAGATAGTGGAAATCGAAAGAGCTATGCTTTTCATGAACTTATTCAAGCCCTCTGTTCCCGAATGGATGGTGGGTGCTCTTCAGGAGGGACACCTGAAAGGTCAAACAGCTTCTAAATGAGTAAGAATTATTTTATTACTTTAAAAATCAAGAAAAGATGATCTTTCATTAAAGAACAAGCACAGGAATTTACAAAGATCACCTGAAACTGCTTGAAAAGATTCAGAAAGTAAAGACAAATGTTGAGTATTCATTAAAAAAATTACATAAATCAACCCCTATTCAATAAAAAAACCCCAAAGGCTTTCTTTCCTTCTGTCTCTCTCCTTATGTCTTCTCCCAGTAGGAAGGCCATATTCTCAAATTTTCAATTATGCCAAAAAAGGAGGGACAATTTATCTTCTTCTTCTTCTTCTTCTTCTTCTTCTTCTTCTTCTTCTTCTTCTTCTTCTTCTTCTTCTTCT
>WAAD01012707.1:0-25729 GCA_013389945.1 Fregata magnificens
CAAAAGGAAAAAAAAATCCTAGGAAAGAACAAGCACAGGACAGCAGCAAGTCTAAAATTGCCCAAACAAATTTACAGACTAGATGGAAGTGAGATGAAATGTTTAGCTGTTCCTTCTGGTACATACACTAGAAGCACTACAATGCAATTCAAGGCAGGAGAACCTGAACCCTTAAGAAATTCTATTTCTTAATGCAGTCACTTGTTCAAATGAGGGACTAGAAACACCTCCCCGCTTTGTGTCTCAAGCCAGTACTGTTCACCAGCAATCCGAAAATTCTTGGTAACGTAATGTGTCAGGAAGCATCTTGTATCGTAACATCCTGATCCACCCTGAAAGGAAGATACTTCCCATGAAACACACTGACACACGTGGAAAAGAAGTCAACTACGTTCTTGCCTATTGGTCTCCAAATAAAGTATCTGCTATCAACAACAGGACAACCAAAGTTAAAAACAAAAAATCCCAGCATAACAGGCATTCAGTTTTCTAAAGCCCAAGGTAGGCAGCTATTATCCTTTCCGGCTTGGTACCAGAAAACACTTGCTGTAAAATCCTTCGATTCTGCAGCATCAAGGAATCACAATTTTTACCTCCCAGTGCTATAAGACAAGTTACTGCCTACCAAGGCAGAGCAACATAAAAAGAATCCATGAAAATAACCAGCACACAGGAAAAAACACCACACCAAATTGCTTGCAACTATACCAAACAGAATAGGAACATCCAGCCTGACACCCAGTTCGTGGCAGTGAGCAAGCCTGCCCCTGCAGACAAAGGACAAGAAATAGGACAAAAGAACCAAGACCTACAGCTCCTCGGCAAAACTTCCAAGGTACTGGTAGGAGAAGGAGGGTTGCAGAAGATGAAAGAGGAACAGGCAAATGGAAACTGTACCTTTGCCACATCTGTGTGCTGTTCTGGCTGTTGTGATTAACTCCAGAACTGAAGCTGGGGACATGTCCACAGCCTTTGAGGGCAGAAATGAGACTGAACTATTGCCTTCCTTTGGGGAGACACTACATGTGAGAATATGCCTGAATTCTTTAAAGGTGCCAATAACTTACTCCAACCTAGTGCTGAACAAAGATGGATTTTCCAATGGACATTCCTCAAAAGAAGTTTGTGGCACCAGAATACAGGTCTCACAAAAGGCCTATGTACAGATTTGAAGCACTGGGGCTCCTAGAATTTATTGTGGAATAATTTCAATGGCCAGAAAATTGAGAATTAAAAGGACAAAAGCATGAGCAAAGTTACACTGCAAAGAAATCTCCAATGATGGATTAGTTGCTCTCACCGAGCAGCTTAGAGGAACTAAAATGACACAGGTGTACTGTACCTAGTACAGTTAGGCACCCAGTACCCTAAAATACTACAAGAAAAAAAAATTTTTTAATCTTAAGGACTAGTGCATATCTGCAGTCTCAGAATGGGTGTACACGTGGATTATCATTAACAGACAAGCACCATTTAGTAGTTTAATTCTTTGAATCACTTTTTTTAAAAAAAAAAAAAAGCTTCCTTGCATTTGCTACCTTGCAATAACCTAAAGGCTGCTTTTAAGAAGAGACTGTATATTTTAATTAGTGGATTGCCAGAGGTTAAACTTAGCTGGTTTACAGCTAATACTAATGCTATATGATCTTTTATTAAAAAAAACAAAAGAAAACAAACATTTCTGTGACACTTCCCAGGGAAGACTAGCAAAAAAAATAAAAAAGATAATGGTATTTAGCTTCTTTGCAATGCATGTGTCTTCCTTAACTGTTACCTTTCAGCATCTTGTGAGCCAGTGAACTACCACTTTTCCCCACCTCAAACTTCCTCTTTCTTATTAGGCAAGTGATAAAAAAATGCAATGAGGTTGATATTAGAAATGCTAACAGCATCATCATCGGTGTCAAATGTTGCTGTGCCAGTCTGTACCAACCAATCCCCCAAAAAAGGCAATACTATATTGCCAGCACTTGGCATTAAGACAGAAAGAAGAAAGTGGGAAGCCTAATATGAAATCATTGTTTATGCATTTCTAAGGCTGCAACAGAAACATTACAATTTTAATTGCTGTACACGAGCTATAAAATTACCAATATGAAGGAGAGAACCAATTATTTCAGTGGATATTCCCTAGTTTCTAGGCTGTGAAATAATCATTCCCTGTTCCTCACAATCCTCGTATCATTCATGGTTTTACAGAAATCATTCCTCTGCAGAGCTGACTTATCAAAACCAAAGAGTAGTTTTATTTGTTCTTCCCTGACATGGAAGCTTTCAAACCCCTGTCCAGCCTCACTGCCCTTCTCTGTACCTGTAATAATTTTACTGCCTTATTAAGACTGGATGATCAGAAGTGCCTGCAATAATCAAGACTTGGGCAGAGTGGATTTCTCCAGGAGAATAAAAATGTTTCGTGATTCAAGTAACAGACCCTTTAGCATTCATTCAGCACCCAAAACTGCAAAATTATTTTTTTTATATAAAATCAGACTTGAGTGCATTATATCAAGGACACAATCAGACAGTAGGCTGGTGTATTTTCAAGAGTAGCCATATGCATATTTATGCTTTCAGCGGCAGAGGTACCACTTACATTCAACCTGTGTCTAACACTCTCTGCGTTGTTAATGTTCCAGGAAATACCCCACATTATCAAACAGGATCATTATGAGCTACAGTACTGAGGGATGGGAGGCACAGAAGGAGAGTGGTTTTTTTCCTGATGGAGTTTTCAATTATGGCAGTTTTCCATTTCATTCCCTAAACGTAGTATTCTTTCCAAATTTTGAAATGTTTTTACATGTAAACACACGCATCTATACACACACAGACCCCCTACCTTTTTTCACAACCTCTATAATAACTATTATAGAGCACATAAAATTTATTGAGTTTCTAGTTATCCCATAAACTCTTCCTAAAAAGATCCGGAATCCCATTTGTTCTGCTCCATAACAATTTCAGTGTTCCAGAACACCACCGTAAGATTATACCAAGAATGCTCATACCGTTTCTTTGTGCAGTCTTGAAAAGAAGTTTTTGAGCTAATATCCTCTCCACATGCTGACCAGTCACTATACAGACGGGAAGATTCTAGCGGAGGTGGCGTACTAGTAATTGCTCCTAACAATGGGGAAAATAATTGAGTGTCCATTTTTTATTTCTTGCTATTTACCTATGTTGAAAAGAGAAGGAAACATTTTTAACATTAGATGTTTATGTAAATGAGCAGTAAAGGCAACAAAGCAAACCCTTTCTTTCATACCTTGAGCTACATAATTTTTCAGGAAAATGAAACATAGCTATGTCAAAAGGATACAGGCTAAAACTTGTTCCCTCCCCTGCCTTAAAGTAGTGCAAACCTGACAAACGTATGCATCTTCTAAAAATAAATAAGTAAATAATAAAAATTACTTTACTATACAATAATAGGAATTCTCTACAGATTTCACATTGTAGGTGTTTGCGTGTCAAGTTCACAAGCTCAGAATCTTCTAGCCTATATGAGTGGCAATGCACGTCACAGGCATACACATCCCTTCCGAGAAAACAAAGGGAAGAGCAATTATCCCTGCTATATCCCTGAAAACACAAAATATTCCAACAAAGAGCCCACAGTAAGCAGGGAGGGACGTTTGTAAACTTCACAGAGCAAAGCGTGGGTAAGAAAAGTAATCTGTCTTTAAGCACTGATCCAGAAAAGACTATTATAGATAAATTATTTATTCAAAGAATAAATAATAGGAGATCTAAGTAACATGGACAACTTCACATCACGAGGTATCTCAACTAGGAATTGCCATGACAGAACCTGTGATTGACAAAGCTTTAAGCAGAATATCAGAAACCTACTTTGAGTTGGAAAGGACCTCTGGGGTCATCTAGCCTAATTCCCTGCTCAGAGCAGACCCTGTTAGATCATGCTACTCAGAAACTTGCCCACTTGAGTTTTGAGATCCCACCACTTCCTCTCTGGGCAAATTTTTCTAATATCTAACTGCTGTCCTGGTTTAAAAAAAAAAAAAGTATTGAAAATAGTCTGGACCACCTTCTCTATAACCTCCCATAAGGCAGCTGCACACACCCGCAAGATCTTCCCTTTCTCTTCTCCAGGCTGATCAGACCCAGCGCTCTCAGCCTCTCCTTGGACATCCTGTTCTCCAGCCCACAACCGTTTTGGAAGCCTCTGTAGGACTCACTCCAGTACCCTTCTTGCACTGGGGAGCCCCAAACGGGACACAGTATCCAGTCACGGTCTTACAAGGGCGGAACAGAGAGGATCATAACAGCTCACCCCACCGGCTACACTCTTGCTGAGACAGCCCGGCATAGGGGCGGCCTTCTCTGCTGCAAGGCCACACTGCTGATTAACGTCCGGCTTGACCACCAGGACTCTCGATCCTTGTTGATTAACTTTTGCAAGTTTTGACTCTAGGAGTAAAACCTCAAGCTTTCTTTAAAAAAAAAAACAAAACCAACAAACTTTTATGATAGAGAACGGAACTGGCTGCCCTTTAATTCTCATAAGTAAATACATCCAGTCAACACAGAGCACTTGTGGTTCTGCAAAGAACATCTACGAGACACAAAAATAAAAAACCCCAAACCACCAAACCCAAAAAAACTAAAACCAACAAAAAAACCCCCAACAACAAAATCCAAAACCCCAGATGTATCAGTAGCTGCAAGAGGCCGTGGGATCAGATGAGGACTGGAGTTGACTGTAGCATCCAGCCCTGTGCTTTACATCTTCCTGAGGAGGCCAGCAACTAACAAAATTGTCCTAAGGAGAACATTTAGCAGCATCTGTTCCCACCCAATTCTAGAAGCATTTCTTAGTGAACTGAGGTTCTTATAAGCACAAAGAAAAACACCACTACATCAGTTTAAAAGAATCTATTGAGGGGATTTCCTATTTGAAGACATATTTCATTGAAGATGTTTTGTGTTCTCAGCAAAAAAAGGGTCAGCAGGCCAACTCAAAAAATAAACTTCTTTTTTTGGGGGAGAAAAAAAAAAGGAATCGCTTCCTTACAAATACTAATATATTTCATCTTCAGCCCCCAAAGAGCACATTAAGTTGCCACCACACTGCCTATTAATATACAGACAGCAATGCCTGGGAGAATGGAAAGAAATTGCAGATTAAATGACTGGAAGTTCCAATATATTTACACATAACTAAGATCACTTCTGAGGCCATGAGACAACCTGGAGGTTGTTTGACGATCCCCAGCTTCACTTGGATGTGTTAGTCAAAAAGGTTTTCAACAAAAGCAACAGGTTAAAAAAAGGCGATGTTGTGCATGTCACTCCGCTAGCAAACCCCTCCTGCTGAGCAGGTTTCTCCATCTTTCCAAGTCTCTCATTACAGACAGAGACGCAGAAGGGCGCAGTGCTAGGAAGTTAATTTGCAGAGCTGCTGCTGGCGGATGTCCTGTGTATACAACCTGGCAGCAGGAAGAGTTGTGAACATACTGCAGAAAAAAAGAGTAGTTAGCTTACTCTAAGACCCTAACATGCTGAACTCTGGATACCTGGCTGCTGAAGATAGACAGCAAGAATTTTTTTAGGACTATGAGAATAAATTAACTTCTGTCACATAGTTCATTGTAAATACAGCTGGAATAGGTACAAAAAGCCAGCTAAAAAAAAGCTCTTTCATCATGATGGTCAAACTAGCCTTGGATCCAACATACAAAACCATTTGCTAAATCCCTATTGAATAATTGCAGAAAGATCTCAACCACATACTTATTAAATTCCTGAAAAGGCTAAAAAACACCACATGAAAAGAACAAATGGCGCTACAGTGATGACTGGGTCCTCATACTTAAAAACATTTAAACTGATCTACTAAGCTCCCATTTTATTGCTTCTGAGATAAAAATTGCATTGTCACTAGGAACCTGGAATATTGCCAACTCTGAGACTGGTGCTTACTGTTGGAGAAATACCTCTGAAGCCCTGGACAAGCCAATAGAAGATGCGGGGTTTCAGGGAAATTTACACTGTCTGAATACAACCATATGCATTCAGTCTGTCTAGAGCCACTTTATAAGGTTTTTTTATAGCTAGAGCTTTTAAAAAGTCATTTCTATCTAAATAAACTAAAGGAAAAAAACTTCAATATTGATCATTTCACTGTCTCATGCCCCATCCTTTCAAAAGAGAAAATGCTAGGTTAATTTAATTTTTTTCTCTCCCCTCTTTTCTCAAAAGTAGAGCAGTAAAATCTTGCTTACTACAAATCTTCGGCCAGAATTCGGTTTAGTGAAAAGTGTCACAGAATTGGAATATCTCCCTTCCTGGGTCTTGTCTGAAAAGGTAGTACAGAAGTATTACCTGGCCAAGCGTGCTCCTATCACGAGCAGGACAGAACAACCCTTTAACACTGTAGGGCACAGTGAATTTTTTGAATTAAAAAAAGTTTACACTGAGGGTTTATCAGTTGTCTTACACATCCAAACAAATCCCTATTAAATAACAGAAAAAGAAGCAGTATCACCCTGTAGAAGCTAGACACATACCCTGTAACATTCCATAAAAACACAGTCAATACCCATGCCAGTAAATAGAGACAAGAACAACTTCCTGGCCCAGAGACTAAACGGCACAACAGTGCTCCTGTGATACAGGTAAACCCTTACCCTGCAGAAGAGGAGGAGGGTGGTATCCAAACCATCTGCTACAAATGACTCCTGAACCACACACAAGTATCATTTAGGAAAGCAGCAGCTGACCAAGGCCAAAAGTTTAGCAACAATTTAGCAGTGTCAACAAGCACATGCCAATGCCTGGGCCCTCGTCTTATTTAGTCTACTAAGATGCAACACACAGAGATAAATTATGCTCCTTGGCTAAAGTATAAAATATTTTTACATAGATTAAAAATAGGATCTGTAACTAATGGATTTATCTTTTATTTTCAGAGCCGTTAGTCACTGTTAATGTGAGTTGTGCAGGGCAATGTGACTACAGATCAGTACAGGAGGTATTTTGTGTACGCTACAGACAGCCTCATCACCCAGCACTTCCAAAACACTGGAGACTGTGATTCTACCCAGTTAAACAAAATTTCAAAATAACTGAGACACTCTTGTCTGTACTTTACATATGAATTACCTACAAGTTACAGTAAAAAAGAAAAAGGGACAAAACAGCGTGCTGTCTCCTACAGATTGCTTTAGTTTCAAGATTCTTCACTGAATTTTGGATACAGTGATAACTTCCGTAACTGGCTTTGCAAAGAAAGGACTGCCTCCAGAGGCACAGACATATTTCGCTCAGAATTCCAACCTTAAAAATCAATGAATGAAATGCTGTCTCAAAAAAAAAAAAAAAAAAACCAAAACCAAACCAACTGCTACAGTCTTCAGTAGGGCTTTTACTTCATTCTTTCCACCCTGCAAATCTTGGGAAAGCCACTGCTCTCACTAAATCACCTCTCAAAATAACAACAAACAACTTACCACATCTAAAACCTAGATACGTTATCTCGATGGATTTTTTTTTTCTTTCAAAGCATAAAAAGACACAGCTTCTGTTCTTTCCCGTAAAATGGAAACGTGCACATACTAAACTCTCTCCCTGCATGCGAAACTGAACATACTTTTTTCCAACACATCTAACACTGTTAAGTCACAACTTGTCTTCAAATGCACGCAGAGGGCTTTTAACTTCTGTAGGAAGCTCATCACAACTGAGGAGTAAGCAAACTGAAGCATTTACCAAAAACACTATTTCCAAAAGCCTCATGGAGTTCTTTGTGTTTAGAAGCTCTTCCAAAGTTTCTTTTATTTGAGGAGAAATAAATAAGTAGAACTTCATCAGTATAATGGTAACATTTCAACTATAAATATATATGAAGCTAAATAGTATCAAAGCTGCTAGGCACTGATATTGTTATGATACCTGTGACATGAGTCCTCTGCTCCACTACACACCGATTCACGTTTTGCTACCTAGCTCCTTTGTGCTTCTGCTTCGTCCAGGCTGCTTGCTAAAGATTTGTTGTTACTACATACACGGTTTCACTACTGCAGCACCAAGGGCAAAGACCTTGAGGAAGGCTGTTCCTCACTCCTCTTCCTGCTATCCCCCCATTCACCAAGTGCCAAGCTAGCACAGCTGCCAGGCATGAAGGGGCAGATGAAATCTATAGATCTTGGTAAAGGACTTGATAATCAGTAAGTTGTATTGGGAACAGAGGATCCTGCATGGCAGATATCTCGGAACAGCTGAGGTTGGAAGGAACCTTTGGAATCAAGGCCCCTGCTCAGAGCAGGTTGCTCAGGACCTTGTGCAGTCAGGTCCTGAGCACTGCCAAGGATGAACAGGACAGAAGAGGCACAGAAGTGCTAGTGTGCCCCCAACCGTACCTTTGGACATGGATACGAGACAAATTTTCCACAGAGAGAGGTTTCTGCCTCACCACCACTGCTTGAGATGGACAGCTATGAGACAGAGATCTATGATTTTCTGAAAATCCTCTGTCCAAAGATTTAACAGCACTGCGAATACAGCAGAAGACTCAAATACTATTTCTCATTACTGAAAATGTTTTGTTTCTTGTGCTGTCCAGCTAAGTACTGGAAACAGTTCAAGACTGTAACCATCTATTCTGAGATGGGAATAGCTGCTGACAGAGCAGTGAAGGCCTCTCAAGCAGAGCAGAGGGAGTTTTAGGGATTTTCAGAGATCACTACATTATGCCAATTGTATGACACGTTTGCAATGACATTATGCGTACTGGGGTACCTTGCTGAACTATAGCATTAGAGGACACAGACTAGAAAATTCAACAGGGCTTCACTCTCCTCCTGTTTGGAGGTGAGAACAGTCTACAGCTTACATCAGACTAACAATTCTCTGAAAGGATATATTATAAGCTAAAAAAATAATGTAATCAAAGCTATTTGCTTCATTACATAAATAGAAGAAATTACTTTTATTGACATATCCATAAGGTCCCATCTGACAAAGTTCTTCATTTTTCAAAAAGCATTTGAGCTAAATTAGGAAAAAGCCTTTTTACAGTCTGTTATCCTAAAACTACAGGAACTCACTGCTACAGAGCATTGCTTGCCGATGCTTTTTATAAACATCTATCATAATGACAGTAAATGACAGCACTGCACAGTATTATTACTTCTATACTGAGTGTATTCTTCTCCGATTTCTTGGCTGGATAAATATTTCCTGTTTATTTCTTGTTTTTCTTTGCAAGATAAAGCAAATGTAAGAAAAAGCATTGTTTTGGTTTTTTGACGTAAGACTTCTAATAACTCCTACCTACAGCCATCTTAATCTATAGCACACTGAAACTGGTTAACCCATTCAGGATGCACTGCTATTAACTCTCTGAAACTAGTGGGTAAATAAAAAAAAAAAAGAAAAACCAAAAAAAACCCCCAGAGTTCTATAAATTGCCTTCTTGGGTTACCTGGGAAACTAACCAGCAGAAGTAAACAGGTGACAGGGATACATAAAAAACTAAAACCAGGGGAGAAAATAGGTCAGTTATTCATATATCTCTTAATATCAGGGACAAAACCATAAAAATGGCAGATTACTGGAGACTTCCTTCTAAATTCCAATTTCGTATCATTGAAAAGGCTTGTTGCAGCAGCAAAGGGAAATGTTCCTTTCTAGCAGTCAAAGAATTAAGGAACTTTTTTTCCTGACAAAAAGGAATCAAGTCTGTCAGATCTCTCAGACAGTCAGGTGAAAATCATATAAAAAAGTACCACTTAAGGTGGGGTGGGGGGATAGAAGAAGGGCATTTATGAGATGCTTGTTCAATATATGGGTTCTATAGCCCAATTACTATTAAGAACATTCATGGGCTACTGGGCCATTTCTTTTGTTTGTTTTAAACATTAGCTTCTAAAAAAACATTTCATTTCATATAATCAAAGACTTTTTTTTTGTCCATGTTAACTTCCAGCAGTTGTTCTTCAGAAGACTCTGTGGTAAGTCTCACAAATGCCCTTGACAAGAGGCACTCAAAGCCAGACTGAACGAGGAACGGCTGACTTCCACAAATAGAGGATTACTCTCCTGTACCGACACAAACAGTGAAAGCTGCTCCATCTGTAATGTAGCATTCTCTTCAGGTTCTGGGGTTTTTTTGTTGTGTGGTTATTCAATACATTTAGTTAGAAAAACCAACACATCATACAAGTATTTATTTCTGTTTACCTAAACAACTTCACTTTTTGGACTCACCTGTGACTTGTAATGACCAGGAGTGGCACTTTGTTTGACCATGTCCTTGTTATCAGTATACAAGTTCTCTTCTCTGAGGTATGCAGCATTGCCATGCAAGCATAAGTTTAGGTTCTTAAGGACAGACTTAGCCTATTTAAAAGGAAAAAGGCAATAATTACCAGGTCTGTCAAAGTTGTACTTTTTATGCATGAAACTCATTTCTAGCTACCCCTCATTGCTCCTCCCACCATCTTTCCACATCACACCACCCACAGCTCCTCCAGTACCACCTATGTCTTACACATTTGCAGAACAATGACAATGTTGCTTTATTGCTGTGAGATCCCACATGACCGAACAGCAGATACAAGAGTTACTGACCACGGGTCACATGGAGTCCCAGAATGGGTAAGCCAGCTGCACCATGCTCCACCTAGGATCATGCAGGCAGAGACATATTGCCTGTCAAGCCTCCTCTCTTCAGCTTTATCCTGTCACACAGACAGATACATCACGCAGGACTGTATCTACCACGCCAGGACATAAGCTCACCGGCACACACCTGCCACAGAACTAAAGGTACATCCCCATCGCATGGTAGTGCAAACAATCCTCAAGTTCCTGGGACTGCATCCATTTAAGGGCTCCACTCTATCTTCAGACTCATAGCTTCTGTCAACGGCAAAGGCAAGGCTGGCTCCTGCCACACATTGCTATCCAAAACCAGGTGTGATAAAAGCGCCTGAGAGCACTCAAAGTATAACATGCCGATTCTGAAGTCCTTTCCTATGTTCTCCGCACACCCACTTACACACGTTACAGTATAACCTCTTATACTTCCCCTACTGAAAAGGGGATTATCAAGTTGCCACTACCTACTGACACGCCTGCGCTTGGCATGTGTGCCACTTCTCCAGCTTCAGCCATTTGTATTACATGACACAGTGAAAGTCAGTGCACTACACAAGTGTAAGGCTTCATCTTCACTGACACGAAGCTTTAATTGGTGGAAGCAATGAAAGGGAGAAGGGCTGCTTTTACGATTAAGATAAATCAAGACAAAGTGTGCAACAGTCATATTATGATAAATTCTTAAAACTTAACAAAGCACCTGCTCTTCTCCTAAAGTTATAAGGTTACGTCAGACTATTCCCACATCCAACTGTGGCTGACCTACTCTGACCTGCTGAATGGCAGAACTAAGGATTTACCTAACCTGAATTCTGCTACAATGATTTGTTCAACCCACAGTCAAGTCCCCGCTCTTCTCTTTTCCAAGGGCCTGCTGGAAACAGGCTAAGAGCTGGATGAATTAGTTAATCCATTCTTGATAGTCACTTTTATTGGGTTTCCTATAGCATTTCCATCACCGTGCAGCACAGAAACATGCTCAGACTGACAGGAAACTCTGCGGCCAGGAATGGGTTGCAGAACAGTTCAGTGAAACGTCCCTGTAGATATGTCGATGCTTCTGGGAAGTGCTGAGCTTGCTGCTCTTGCACCAGTTGGTCTTCAGTACGTGTACAATACACCAGCTGTATTGCAAGGGAAGAGCTGCAGCAATACAACCTTCAACGCTACAGAAAGCTCTGTGGCCCACACAGATGGGAAGATTAGGCTCCTTGTATTTAAGGTAAGATAGTGGGCTCTGCAACGAAATGCAGGTGCGCACAACTGCTCCTAGGTGCTAATTTTATGACACAGTTTCCTGTCAGAAGGGATGACTAGTAATATCTTTATACCACCCATGATGATTTGTTCAGTCAATGTGTGTCTAAGCCACTAACCTTTACTGATCTCTTAACTACTTGTGATTTATCAGCTGTTCTTCTGTCAAAGCAGACTTAATGATACACATTAATGATTTGGCTAATCACTACCTCTGTGACACAATGTAACTATTCGCAACTTTAAAAGCAGGTTTTGCAAAGCGTTAGTTGATATCTGAAACCCCAAACAACAATCCATTTGTATCTCAAAATAGGAACTACTTCAAATCACAGGAAACTTTCAAAGCATTCCAGGTGCTGCATTAGGCTTCACAACCTACATAAGAGTCCAACCAAAGTTTAAAATGTACACAGGTGTTCAAAAAAGGTAAGAGTGCTGCCTCTGTGCTCCAGCCAATACACCCTCTTTCAGAAAACCAGGTTTTCAATGGTAACTTTCTGTGGCTGTCCCTTAGCTTTTAGGGGTTGATACAAAACACATGCTTATTGCACAACTGGTAAATAATTCATTCCTAGAAAGTCCTTTTGGGATATCTTCAGGATATGAGGGTGCTACATCAGAGCTTTAGTAGAAGCTCTAGTAGAAGAAGTAGAAGATGCTTTAGTTAAAGTAGCACTGCCAGCTTGCATTGCGTTAAATTGACAAATAATAATAATTTAAAAAAAAGTTCTCAGTGAGTACTTTAATATCAGGTCCTGGATTTGTAAATAGTTTTTAAATATAAGTATAAAAAAGTATTTTTAATTTTTTTTTTAAACTAAAGTTTATAAATATAAATATATTTTCTTCTGACATTGTTCAAAAAGAACTCTAAGCAAAAAGATGAATGACCACAAGCACAACACCTGAAGGAAAGTTCCATCAGCAGGGAAAACTGATGACTGGCTTCCTACACGTTCATGCCTTATCCCAAGCTCATCGCAACAGCAGCAGTTTCCCTACCACATCCTCTCGGTCCCCCCAGTCCTCCCCTACTCATCCTAATGGCAACCAGCTAAAACCCAATACAACGTGACTGGATGAGCAGACCACACCAAATGCTAAAAATCACGTGGAAGCCTTTTTCCCTGCGAGGACACTGATCTGGATCTCTCCTTTGTGAAGCTGTCAACTTCCATGGCATTTACAGAAATTCATTATCGCAAAGACACCCATCCACCTCTCCCGCAGTTTCAGTGAATTTGACAGATGGTTCAAAGCTTACCAGAGAAATGACAGACACCTCAACAACATACCCATTCAATATCCTGAAAAAAGCAATCCCCTGGTCTCTCTTAGGAGCGTAATGTCCACTCATCTTCCCATCAATGCTTTTTAAAGTTAACACTAGAAACTTTAAACAAACCTCGCAAATAGCAAGCCCTCTCAGCACCGGCATAGTCACCCTACTAATTTTGATGCTTTCTGCCCCCACATATCCTGTCCCTTGGTGAAGACAGAGATAAAGTTTTCCCCACATACAGATATGTATGGACACACACACACTTTCCACAGTAGTCTTGCACTGATCAAACAGAAACAGAAGCCATAGTAAATATGAAACTTAACTTTGAATTCTTTCTCACTGATTAATGGGAATTTTGCTAATCTGAACGCCTGCTTTTCAAGGTGGATTTGTATTGCACTTCGAGAGAGATGCAGCATGCTTGTGTCCACACACTGATGCCACCTAGAAAAGTCACAGGTTTTGCAGTTCCACATGCTACGGTACATCTAATCCTCCAGGAAAAAAAAGTCGATTTCAAACATTACCTTAATAGTGTAGGGAGATGATGAGGAAGGCCTAAAAACTTCCACCTACGCTACCTGAGGGTTTACAAGTTCCAGAATCAGGTTACATGGGAAAACTGCTGTTCAGTCCCACACTTCTCTTTTTAACACACCTGTTTTGAACTTCTTTTATATGTAGGCCTATCTGCTTTACAAAGCTACATGGCAGAAAGTTTGTTGGGGAGGAGATTCCAATCTGCTCTTCAATTCCACCTTTATGAAGCATTATCCTTGAAACTGTATGCCAGAACCCCTGTGAGGTACTTCTTCCTCAGCCAAAAAAAAAAAAAAAAACCCAAACACACAGAACATTTCTGCAACATTTATATTAAAACTTAGAGTGTCAATGACAAGGAATTAAGCATAGTAAGCACTTGGGAAACCATGCGATACAGATTTATCTGCTAGGAATTGCAGCTACGTATATGCAGTTTTCATAAGTTCAGCCTTCCTAAAGCTAGTAATTTCAGAAATTCAAATTTGTAAACTGCCCACTTACTGCAATTCTTCCTTTATTAATTTGAAAAAATAAGGAATAATTTACCAGCAGGTAGCTTAGAAACAAAGCCCTGATCTGCAATTCATTTAAACTATTAAAAAAAGTTACCGATGTTGTTTTTAATGGTAGATTTTTAAAGATCTAGAAATTCTAACTGTGGTCCAAAGCCACAAGTACTTCGAACACCGGAGTCCTACTATTTCCAAGTACTTTTGCATGCAAAAATGACTGAAACCTCCTGCCCTTACTCTGGCATTTCAGAGGATGCTTTTTTGTTTATAAAAGCCATAAGACCCTAATTCCCAATTAAAAAAGTAAAAACACCCTTCATGAAACATTAACATGAAGTCGCCAGTTTTAAAAGCAGCGAACACAACTCAGCTGCAACATGTCCTTATCCAAAAGTTCAACTTTGGGACTGCTAAAGGAAAGTTTTACAAAGGCGGCAAAAGACAACTACTTTAATGCATCTATGGCTAAATAGCCTACGACATTCAAAATATCTAGTCAGCAAATACACATTTAAGCATTTGAATACAATATGCAAGTGCGGTACAGGCTCCACGGAAATATAAGGGAACTTAATGCCAGCTACCGCTATATATTCACCTTCACTTATGATTCTTACCACGTGTCACACTCCGTTATCTCCTGGTAGACCAGGGAAACACAAGGGACTATTAAACAAACAGGTACGGAGTTTTTAGCTGAACTGCTCACTTTAGAGTCAACTAATCCAAAGGCAGCTTAAGTGCACGATTTGTAGATTATATCCTTTCAAAGACATGTTGCTGTAAAACAGGATTATTGGTATTAATATACTCTCAGTATAAACCTTTTCATTTAGGAATGTAAAATGCCAGCTGAAGTTACAAAATATTTTTCCAGATTCATTTTGACAGATGGACTATCTAGTACAATTTAGACTCCACTAAATCAAAATGTCTTTCCAAATATATTTTTAAACAAACAAAAATGCCGAAATTGTCACTTACTAAATGTGTAAAAACAAACTCTTCGAAGTTACAAACTGGCATACGTGGCCAAATAAATAGAATTTTTTAAATCAGCTGCACAAGGCTCTCTATGCACTACATATCAATATATAGAGATTGGTATATTAATTTCATCAGACTACGAAGATTAGATATAAAGCTACTTTTCCCACTTGACCTGCTCCTCACTTTGTGAAATTCAAGTACTAAGCAGAGGTCTTCAAGATTGCACACTCGAGCAAACACCGTCACAATGTGATTTAACAGATCTAAACTGTTTCTAAAGAGAAATGAAAGGAGATCTATTACCTGCTTGAGAAGCTATTACATTTCTCAGTGAAAGGACGACAGCAAGTATTCCCAAGTTTCTCATCCACTTTGTAAGTCTCTCCTCATTCTCTCTATTAGAAGACTCTGGTGGTCAACTCTAAGAGACATTTACGTTTGGAGAATTATGTTTTTGTCAGGTGCTCACAGAATGCGATCACTTGAAAGGCTGGGCACTGTCAGGTGAATACATCATTACATTTACTTTAAACTACAGCATTACAGCAACCTAAGCAAATGTTACACTGCAAAAATTGCTTCGCTGGTTTGTTTTCCAGCTTCCTAAAATATCAGTATTACTCCAAACACCTAGCATCTCTCCTCAACAACAAAACCCACATAAACCTCATCCCGTTGTGAGAATCAACTTCCACCGAGACAAACCTGCACAGATGTTACCACCAGCCATTCCCTGCCTGCATTTCTCCCACCGACACAGGCCACTGGGGAAGCAAAGGCAGCACAGGCACTGAAACATGCCAGCTGTACACACCAGAGCACTGCAGCAGCAGCAGCTGATCCCCGTGCTTTCAAGTCCGGTGGCGTAGCCCACCCAGTGCTGAACCAGCGCTGCCGCCGCACCCCTAACATCGCTGCCATGGGACGCACGCTACACACCTCAGTTACTATACGCACACGGAAACTGTTGCCAGGCTATGGACAGCGTCTCTCCTCCACCCCGTGAAGCTGCAGGACAGAAACAGCAGAAAGAAGCAAGCAGATTTCGGGCTGTGGGCAAGGAAACGGCCCCTCGAGACAAACTAGCAGCGCTGGCATTAAGCAATTACTCCACATAGCTATTCCTAGACAGAGGAGTCTCTAAGCTGCACCAACACTACGAGAAACAGTACAAATTGCTTGCCCTTAAATGTCACCTTATGTTTTCTTCGGATACACACCCTTTCAAATACCTCTGCAGCAACTGAAATCCTCCCCTAGTAAGCAAAGATTTCACACTGCCAAAGGCCCTGCTACAGAAGTGAAAGAAACCCCAAGCTTACATTTTTGGTCTTCTTGCTTTACAACCAGTCTCAGCCATGTAATGTCTGATGTCACTGGAGTACCAGTATGTGGAAGTACTATGGGAATTGTAGTCTTTCCTTTATTGTGCAATAGCTCCAAGGTACGGGATCCAGGACTGCAACCGTGAGCCTTGGGAACGGCCTCCTTCACGCAGAGGCCTACCAGGAGTGCCTGAGAAATACAGCTGAACTGCTTTATTTAGCCAGAAAACGCTTCTCAGATGGGAAAGACGGAGGGGGGGGGGGAGAGGTTTTGAAATGCACCTTCTCCTCCTTCCCAGACAAGAAGTAATTTCTAAGCAATTATTCTCAGGTGATCACATATTTCCAAAACCATTTAAGCTGTAATCAGGAAACACAACCCAGTAAGGAAATTTTAATTGCTATGGGGTACAATAACATCGTATTTAATAGCACAAGAGTTTTTATGACAACTTTGTCATTCCTTGTACCTCTGAGGTTTTGGTATCCCCATGTGAAAAAATAATTCACTGGAATGAATGTTTTTTGTCAGTGGCGATGATGGACCTGCCACTTTTGTTCCCGTCCCCCCACTGAAAGGTATCATTTGGCTCACCCCACCTAAGTAACTATGAAAGACTTGCAGTGTGAGCAAATCAAGCCCTATGCCTCCTGCAACAAGAATTAAAAATAAAGGGTATTTTAGTTAAAGGCTTTCTTTCATGCTGAAGTGCTGTACCTGGCTTACCTTCTCCCCACTTTCAGTCAAATATTTCATTGACAGTTACATTTTATCACCTTTTACACATTTTCCCTTAATAAAGTCATTATTTTCACGCAACTCTTTGCCTTAACTCAGACAGATGATGAACCGTGATCCTTCCCTCACATCACCGTATTTCTAATGCTACAAAAAGAACGAAGAAGTATAATTTAAGCAAATTAAGAAACCCAGAGACAATGGAACAGAGCCATTTTCATCTCTTTGAAGAAAAGAAGGAAAAAAACCCAGGTATAATATAATATAGTTCAGTTGCTGGGAAGTGTAGTTCATCATCATCGAGTATTATTACAGAGTCTTGAGACGAGGAAAAAAGAGAAAGCAGAGTGCTAAGAAGTTCCAACTAAATTTTTCCAAAAAGCTCAAGATATCCTTCAGCATACACTTAGGTCAGCTGAGTTAAATCTAAAAATATATGTTGTTCACCCTGAACAATAAAACTGCCCCCAAATTCATCTTACAGAATATAAGAAAACTCCTACGACAGCTAGAAGTGTTACAGGGGAAATCAGAAAACCATTCAGTCTTAGGTTCTTCAACAACTTATTGCAGGCAGACTACAGACAGAAGATCTTAAAAGCGAGGGGAAAAAACCCAACAACTTTCTGTTCCCAAGGCATTTTCACTAAATTATAGTAACAGCGCCTCGTTCTGCAAAATCCTTCCCTCACCGCTACCACTGTAGCACTTACCACGGAAAGCCCTGCTAAAATACACTGCAGAGTGCCACGCAGCACGTAACCTCCCCCAAATATTATTTAAGTGTATTGCATATAGCTTTTCTGACACAGCAGTAAATAGGAAATGAGGTCACCCCTCCTGAAAACCCTCAGCCCTTGTTTACATTATTGCTATTCTCCCTCCAGTTTCTCTCCACGAAGCTGTAATGGCATTGAGAGATGGTGACTGTCCTCCTCCAGCTTCTCCAACTGTCTGATGTGAGCGCAATTTGAGAATGACAGCATACATAAACATGACAGAGGAAGCTTTTATACCCATTTCCACACTTAGGTTTTTGGAATAGCGTACTTGCACCGCTGCTGCCAACAGCACACACTGAATTCAAGTGTTTCAAGAAAAAAAAAAAAGATCAAAAATCTCAAGCCATGCTCTGAGCAGGGATTAAAGAAAACAGAGAAAGCCCAAACGTTTCCAGTGTTATGGCAGCACAGTGCTGAAGTAAGTGCAATAATTTCAGTGTATGAGCAGACCCCAATAGCTTCGAATGAAGTCCGGCACCAGAACTTCACACTCGTTTGGCCTGCGCAAGACAGAGGGAAAGAGAAGAATTCCAGACACGAATCCACAAAAACAGTTTAGGCGTAAATTATTTCTGCTAGCTTGAGAACAGTGTGTTACAGAAAAAACAAGACAGCCTTTTCTGAAGAGCTCAGCGTCTCCATAAAAGCAAAATACTGCACAAACGGTTGAGAGAATAGACTGAAATCAAAACGTAGCACATCTCATTGCCACCATCCAGCAGAAACTGGTCCCAACAATATTCTTATGAAGTAGCTAGAAGTAGTAGTAGCTACACCTTCCTCTCGTAAACAGAGCATGACTTCAGCAGCAATGGCTGTGAACGAGGTGACGAAAGCTGCCAAATTCCCCGGCCCTGAAAACACTGGAGAGAACGAACTGGCTGGAAGAGCAGGACCACCACAAGCTGCGAAGAATACGCTGTATTTGTGACTCTCATCTGTGCAGTATTCGGATACCTCCTGAAGATTTCAAAGGTTTCAGCAATGCATTAACAGCAGGCAAAAATACTCAAAATATTAATAAAGCTAGAAATATCTGTAAGGACTCTTTTAAACTTGCTAACCTCAGGTAACTCAGTGTGAAGAAGATGCTCATACACAACCTCCCAGCGTCAACCTGGCCGCAGCAGTGTGAATTCATTCGAGTAATAACACATTTGAAATAGCAGACTGCAGTGATTTTAATAGGAGAACGTCTGTTTATACAGTAGACTGAAGCATCAGCAGTCATTCTTCCAGACACCTCACCACACCAAGACAACTCTGTGGCTTTCTACTATGACAGGAAATGTAAAAACCGTAACAATGAAATCAAACACTGCTTCCAGGGGAAAAAAAAAAAAAACGGGGGGGGGGGGGGGGGGGAGGCAGCAAGAAAGAAGAAACCTTCTTTTTCCTGAAACCAAACATTTCAATGATTCCCCTCCACAGCCTCAGAAAGTGACTCCTGTCTTACCCTATCGGGATTTCAGGCTGTAACACTTGCTTACTTCAAGGCTCTCTTCTGCTCGCTCTCCGTGCAGCAGCATGTCTCATTTTTGGTGTGTCAGCACCTCTCACGGCTCTTTAACTTCCGAGCGAGCACAGATCTCTGACAGGGCGCATGTGACAGCCAAGTGGAAGAGGAAGATAGCCATGCCTTTTCGCAGATATGTCCTTTATTTACACGGTTCTGCTCTACCAGCAGCCACAGGGGTTCCCCTCCCTCCCAAGGGAGCCCAGCAGACCCGCTGCAGCTCCTCACAGGGCAGAGGCCGGT
Source organism: Fregata magnificens (assembly GCA_013389945.1). Lineage (NCBI taxonomy): Eukaryota > Metazoa > Chordata > Aves > Suliformes > Fregatidae > Fregata > Fregata magnificens. Next base: position 19,819 of record WAAD01012707.1, read on the forward strand.
TCCTCCCCTCACAGAGCGAAGCGCCTCACAACCCGCCCCCACCACCGCTCACCCCTCAGCGCCGGGGCCCCAGCCCCGGCCTGGCAGCGGGGCGGGAGCGCTGACGCCTCACCTCTGCCCGGGAAGCCCCGTCAGGCCGAACGGCCGGAGGCTGGGCACTACCCGCCACCATCTTATCCTCCCCCTNGGGGACCCGCCGTGGCGGGGAGGGCGAGGGGGAACTGAGGCAGCGAGGGGGAACTCCCAGAAAACGGGGATGGGGAAGGGGCTGGCCCCTCGGAGAGCGGGGACCCCCGTTTCCCAGCTGTATCTAGACAGGCACCTGAGCGGGTTACCTGGCAGCTCCCCTCAGCTGCCATGTTTGTCCCGTGCCGAGGAAAGCGTGAAAACCTGACAGAATTGCACCGTAAAAGCGCCTCGTTTCCCAAGGTGGGCTGTGTGGGCCTGGCGCCGGTGTTTAATATCTCAACATTTCCTCCTTCCTGCAGAAATCGGTTATGAAAAGTGCCGCTGAGAACGTTTCGGCCCGTTGGCTGGCGCGGTGACCGGGCGGGTGGTTGTTCGTCCCTTTTCGGCTGGCTCCGTGGTGGCTTCGGTCAGCGGTGCAATTCCTCGCCGCGCTTCGCTCAGTCCCACCTCGGCTGAAGGTTTGCTCTGTCGTGGATCATCGGCGAGGCAAAACCCCCTGCAAAATCAACCCTGCGCCTACGCAGCCGATAGCCTGGCCGTCCAGCCCAAGCTCACCTGGCTAAACCCATTAACGATGGAGCAGGCTGTGAGGGAGGATAAAAATAGAAGGATAGCATGGATTGGGGCTGCCCTCTCCAATTTCTGCCACATCCTTTCTTCCAAAGTGATCTACTACCTCTGAAAAAATCAACCTGCCTGCGTATTTTGTGTCTAAGCACCCGCGTTTGCAAGCTGCAGCTGCTGGCAACAGAAAAGCCTTTCAAATACGCTAAGAAGACAAACGAAACGTGTGCACGCCAGAAAAAGAGATGCAGGGCTTCCCCTAACAGAAGAAACGCAGTGTTTATTCAGGCTGTGCGCATACCAGTACAATATAACTATTCTGAGGAGGCTTTGCACGATGGGTGGCAGAGAGGAAAAGCTGCTTCTGGCAAAGTGGCATCAACATGGGCAGCACAGTCTCGCCTTTGTCGCATTTGGAGGATCCAGAAAGGGTGAAGCAGTCCGGTTTCGTTTATTTTTCCAGCAGAAAGACTTTGTTAACAATCTCAGACCTGACAAAGGGGTGACGAACAGTGTAAGACACGTTTCTTATCAGCAAGCACCCCAAAAAAGTATTCTGTTCACACAAGGTAAATAAAAGGTAGCATCTCTTCTCTTTCAGACAAGTCACATTTAAACTACTGATACAATAAACTTTTAATGAGATATGCCACAAACTCATTTTACAGCAAGCATAAAGAGTTTTAACCAGTACGAGCATTTTTCACAGATAAATTCCCTTCACAGTAACAGTGACACTGAAACAGTGGCACAATGTGCTTTGGACGGTTTTTGTTACAAATATGCATGCAAGAGGTTTTTTTTGGTCTGCGTGGGATCTCACCAGCTCGTCTCTCTCATCACGCCCTCCCACAGACGCGCCATTCCAAGAGCGGGCGCGCAATGGATTTATTGTAATACAAAAATACGTAGGGCTCCGATAAATGACTGCAGGTTGAGTGGGTTAGGAGGCACAGGGCTGGTTGGCTTTGGGCGGGCAAAGAGGAATATGTTGACTGCAGAAGCCAGAAAAAGTGCGAAGACAGAAGAGCAGCGGGAGGCAGAAAAATGCAGGAAAGAAACCCTGAAGTGCTGGGCTGCTCTGAAAGCCCACAGGGGATGGTGGATGGAGAAAACCTCAGCTAGCAACGGCGGCAGGGACCCACCCCAGGCAGGTTTTTGTATGAGAGGTACAGAGGGCTCTCAGAACAAGCGTGAAGCGGCCAGAGACTCTGGTGAAAATCCTGCAGGAACACCGGGCTAAGCCAAGAGCACGTGCAGCATTAACCCCTTCTCCAGGGACCGCAGCTTAACGCTGAGGGAAGGAGCAAAGGTCTGAGATGGGGACACACTGTCCCTTCACCAGCTTTTTGGAGGGAGGAAGGGAGGTAACCCCTGCCAAAGGCTTCAGGAAAGCACGGAGGATTTTTCTACAAGATGACAGAGCAAAGATGTTGATGCCAAAAAAAATCCACCGCTCAACTGTTGTTGGTAACCGGAGGGCATGTGCTTCTTGTAAGATATTATTCTGCCAAGCACTGGTACACCAATACAATAGTCACCCCTGGGCACGCACCAGTGCGCCTTATTTCTGTAAAATATCACTTTCCTCTCTGAAACAGTCCTTGGAGTGAGGGGAGCGTGCATGACTGAGGTGCGGAGCGCAGAGGAGCCGGCTGCCGCTGGCTGTGCTCCCTCTGCTGGCGCTGAAGCAGGGGACGGGACCGGGATGTTTGAGAGCTTTCCCACCAGGGATGACTTAAAATCAAGGCCTGAAACGTGCAGTACAAGGTATTCCTCTTCCTGAACACAATTAGCAGTTAGAGTGGTGGGAAAAAACACCCACCCAATCAGCAAACTTAAGAAGGAGCTCAATGCAAGGAGTAATTTGCAGTGAACGCTTTAGCCTGAGTAGGTATCTTACGCAAGGTAAGAGCAGCATGCTCTCCGTTAAAAAAAAAACAACATTGTAATACCACAGAATGGTTATTCTGAACAGAAACGCTCAGTGCACACAACGAGGAAACTCCCGCTCCCATCGCTCGCTTCAGTCTGAACACACACCGCACCCTACGCAGAGTGGTGGACTGAAAAGCCAGCAGCAGTCCAACCCAACGACACGTGCACCCCCTAAATAAATACGGGGCACCCTCAGGAAAAGGTGTGCTTCCCTGCACACCCTGTACAGGTCTCTCCACTACGCTTAACAGATTATCCTCCTGGCCTCAGCGACCCGCCGCTGGCTTGGGTTCCTGCTGTTTAGTCCCAAGTTGAGGAATCCTGTAACGCCCCCCCGCATCAAACACCACAAACAACAGCTGAAGGCAGAGTCACCTTCCCAAACGTATCACACAAAATATATTCTCAGTAAGGCAAATGTGCGAGTGGTGGTTCCTCATTTATTTACTAGCGGTTTTTGGCCACCACTGGGGTATACTTGCAGTGAGCTTCACGTTATCACCTGCGATATTTAGGTAGAGTGGTTCATTTATATTAGCTAACCTCAGCAAAGCTATACCAAGTTCACCTCCTCCAGCCCGGAACTTGCCGGCCGACTTTCCCGACTCGGTTAAGATCTCGGCACCCTCAGGAATGCTGTCCCTGGGAAGAGGAGCTGAAAAGTGGACTGGCAGCAGACGTTTGCGAATGACACCCATGTGGTGGGTCCTGGCTGTCAACTCCTGCCCAATGTAACAGCCTTTGGTAAAGCTGATGCCATTCATGTAGGCCAGGTTTGATTCCAGCGGGAGGGCTACTCCAGGAGGGAGATCTTTCACACCTTCAGGAATTCCTAGAAAAAAAGTAAAACCAACAGGTAAATGCGGTAAGATCTTCAGTATTTAAGATTTCTGGAATATGCCTCGTCTGTGAGCCATAAAAACCCCTAAGAACCCCTAAGAAGCAGTGTGAAATAATGAACTTCCCAGTACTCCGGTTTGGGCCTGAGTGAAACCATTAGCCATAAATGATGTTTACTCTTAAAGGTAAAAAGAGAACTGCACTGAACCTCATTTCATGAAGGTTACAGCACTTTGCAACCATACCGATGGAAATTCAAAGCACCCAGAATGATGCAGACTCCCATACAAAGGCATCAACGTACATATAATGCCAAAATCCTTCTCACCCACACCCCACAAGTAGACTTTAACGTCAATAAGAGTTATTTTCTTCAAAGCTAAAGCACATAAGTTGGCCGGCTGTCTTTGTTAAAGCCCAAATGCCAAATGTCTGTATAAGTAGTTGTTCTTTTTGTGACCGATGACACAAAAATAGTATTTTTTGAGGCAGAGCGTTGCACCCAGCTTTTTGCAGCGGCACAACAAGACAAGTGCTGGTGTTTCAGGGAGGTGGCGCACCACCACAGTCCAGCCCAGTGTGACCCATTAACAGCTTGCTTTTCTGAACCAGATGGACTCAAGTCACTGTTTATAAGCAGAGGACCATCATCTTTCACGCTGCCAATTAATTTAATCCACTATCTGTGTGGACACAGTAAAATCAATGGGAGCTCTGCGCAGGCACAGGGGCTCCCGGGACCGAGTTCCCTCTCAGATCAAACGTCCGCCCCTTGGCCTCTGGGTTAACTCTGCGAATCTAGTCATACATTTTTAGGAAAATAAGTTAGGGTGTTTCCTTCTTCTTCCTTAGCAACAAGGAAAACACACAGACTGTGTGTAATCCCAAAATAATCAAAATGACTCAAACCACAAGTTTCCCTCTAAGACAATGAATCATCCTGGTTTTCTTTTGCTGTTAGCGTTCCTGACCCACCGCCCCATAATCTTAGTAATATGAAACTGTACCCGAATATTGATTCTACCACCAGACAGAATTATAACTACCAGATCACTTTTATCCTCAAAGTAGCCAATAATACCTGTACTTATTAAGAAGTTAAACACGTTGAGACATACCATTGCGGCTTTTATAATTTATTCCTCTGTCTTATATCATCGTATGGACTCTGATAGTAAGATGAAAATATGATAATACATAAATAAATTTCCCAAAATCCAATGACCCAGAGTGCAAAACAGGACTTGGCTTTACCTTGTTTATACCTGTGCCTGTGATAATCCTGAATATTTCCAATATGACTCCCAGGGATAATCTCCGATAGATTTGCTCCTTTCTTTGTAATCAGTCTCCAGCCCATGACTTCTGTTCTGGGGTCAGGAGTTAAAATCAGAGCCTGGTCTGCACATTTAGTGGGGGAACTGGCAATGTCTCCCGCCTGCTCCCCGGGGACGACGGCCCACAAAGAGAGGTCAAGGCAAGGGGCGATGTTTACTTTCCTCCGGATCTTGTACAGTTTCAGATGTTTTTGTATGGCATCCAGCACACCGCTGTCACACTCCAGCAGGACGTGCGGCTCTTCTTCTGGACTCTCGTGAAGCCTAAAAAAGTAACACCTACAAGGTCAGAAAAACAAACCCCCACAGCCACGGAAGCCAACATGCTTTATCTTGATCCTGGTGCGAATCCAGGATCTGGGGAATTTCACCGAAGGCTGCTGGTGCACACAAGAGCAGCACTCAGCTCCCTGTGGTGAAATACTTGAACTTTTTCAGCCATCCGTTCCACTCTTTTCTAGCAAATACTTCACCTCTCCCGGGGACAGAAACAGTTCCGGCCTTACAGTTTTCTGTACTAGTCACGCTTAGCTAAAGCGAGGTGACTTTCAGCAGGAGGAGATGCTTCGTTCAGCTGTGCCTTCCATTAGTTACCACCCTGGCAGTGCGCGAGCCCAATTTTTCACTGACTGACACTGCATCTGCATCAGGCGGCTATACAGTGTAATTATGATAAGTCCCATGGCGTGCCATGGTGCCAGCGACTACGGCACCTGAGACAGCACAAACCGCTTGTTTCGGATACGGCCCAAATATACCCAGAGACACCACGCCTGGCGCCTGCCCTGAGGGATGCTTTAAAAATATTGAGATCTTTACGCTTTTCTGCTGGGGTAACTCACAGAGACCACAGGCAGTGATGAAAAAAATACAGAGTAAGCGCTTTTTTTTGCACATTATTTTATAAAGATAAACCAGAAATGCTTTAAGAGCCCGGTGTGTGACACGGCCGCTGACAGGAACGACCCGCGAGCGCGGAGAAGCCCGCCGAGGCCGCGCGCTCCCGTTTCCATAGCAACACGACGCTCCGCCCCCGCCCCCCC